>JAFKAC010000144.1:0-116993 GCA_025766275.1 Lactarius indigo | reverse complement strand
CAAAGGTCCACTTCTGACCGAAGTCTCCGAGCTTCCGATGGAGATGTGGCCTCAGCTGGTAGACCCCCAGGCACGCCCCCGTCGGTGGTGGCGGTTAAAGAGAGGTCGGATGGTCGTCTGTCCGTGGATTGGGACCGCGATGCGTTTGAGCGGAGCTGCGCAAGCTCCTTACCGACAACCGACGGGGATAGACACCACAGGTGGTGCTGGGTAAGGTGAGTACTCTGGGAAAAACGGGCGGTGGGCCAACTGTTGTTGCCAGTCTGTTGAGGCCCTACGTCAGCGGTACCGCCTCGCAAGTGCTGACTCTGTTGAGCTGTCAGTGTACGGTGCCACTGCGACCTACGTGCCCTCGTCTGTAAGTTCTCAGGAAAATGAAGCTGAGTGAAACCCAACTGATGTCGTTCTATGACTTCGTTTCCGTTGACGCCGCTTTACGAAGGCAATGGTCCCAATCGCAAGCAAAACCGCAAGGCCACCTGTGACGCCACCGGCAATCGCTCCTGAGTGTGATTTTGACGATGTCACGGTCCCGGTCGTCGTAGTAAGATTAGCTGTTATTTGCAAAACGGGAGCTCTGAGAAACATGTAAGTCGCGGCTCCGAAAAAAAAGGCACCTGCTATACGAACTTGAGAGCTAATGGCGCATACACTGCGCCTTGTGCGGGGCTAGGGGGATGCGGTAAATATGAATTGGCGCCCGACTGATGCAAATAGCCAGGAGCTCACCTGGCTCCTCCCAGGATGGTTATTCCTATGGTGCTATCATACTCGATCGGGAAAACGCCTGCAGTCTTGTTATAAGACGCTCGATTGTGAACTCTCGAGATAAGATTCGTGCGTAGGTCCTGATTTGAGGTCATAGCAGCTACGAACAAGTTCCAGCCTAGATCTACATTAGCTGAGATGACCGAAAAAGAATAACTCTGCTGACTGGACATAGCGGCGCCGGTGTCGGAACCGAGGTTATCGACTGGCACGCCAAACTTGCTAAAGGTCGAAGTCAATGTGAGGTTGTTGATGAAACTGCTTTGACCATCGTAGACCTGGAAGCCCACTACGGAGTCGGATAATTGTCGATATAAAGTAGAAATGAGCAGACACCGACGGAATGATTCGACGACGCCAGTGTTTAGCCATACGTCGGCAAATAGATTATAACCCAAAGACCACGAATTCGTTTGCCCGTATGCTGCAAGGAGGCGTTTATCACTCCCTAGGTGCAAGGCCTTTCCATTGAGCATAGAGACTCGTGGCCATACCCTATAGACCAATCAATTCCGCTACACAACATGTAAAAAGCTTCACGGAGTCACGTACGGAATACTTGTTAGCATCGGCGCCTGCTTGACAATTGAGCTCATTTCAGACATCGCTTTGATGGCGACGATACCTTGATTGCGAGGTTAGTTTGATTGTTGATCGACAGCTCATCCGCGGAGGACCTGTGTAGATCATCGTCAATAGGTTATCAGCAATAAGAACCGTTAACGGAGACGACGCACTGATCGCGAATCAACAGTGTCGAGTTGCATAAATAATCAGCCCAGGAAGTCAGGAGATCATACTGTCCAGTATTGTTAGCCATCTACATGCACCCGAGAGGGAAGACGTACGTATCTGCTGATCAAGCTACCATCTCCACTGGCACGAGCGTGGGCATAAGTCATGATCAACATATTCCCGGAATCTTCGTAATGAATAAGTTAGATCAGTGATCACATGCAGGACCAGCGACAACGATACCAACGTTCTACTCCTTGGTCATGAGTAGAATTGCTGATCGTGACGTTAGGGTAGTTCGTCCCTTTACATTCTTGACAATCAGCCCTCGAAACTTAGTTACTCACGTTCTAGAACCCACCTAGATCAGGAGCAGCGTACGGGTTAGTGTAGATGGGGGGGGCTTGCAACTGAAACAGTGGATCAAGAAGGAGTCCACCCAGTTTAGGATCGATGTACATGAACGCTGGGAATGCAGAGTACAGAGTCTCGACCGCATTAACCGGCTTGACCAGGGTCAGGATCTATCTCCCACTCGACGCACGAAGGCGACTTACTTTGTCTTCGACCCTCCAACATTCTTCATAAACGCCATCACATCCGACTTATTGAAATTACCACTTGTGTCAGTCCCGACCGTCAGTTGAGTACTGCCATATACTTGCGCCGTCGCAAGAGAAACCAAATCTCCTAGAAGTCCAGAGATAGGCGCAGCCTCCTCGAGTATCTTCAAATCCAGTTGTTGTGCTCTTGAAGACGCATTGGTGAAATCGTTGAGAAGTCGACGATCTTATATATGATATGAGACATCGTCTATTGAAGAACGCCGATACTGACCAAGGACGTGTCATCAGAATATTGGGTCTTGTAGAACAGACTACGTTGTTGGGTGGCTCCAGATAGGTCTGTGTAATCGATGGCTGGGTCTGTGATGTACCCAACAGCCCAGACGACGGGATCCTGCGTTCGCTTGGATGATGCCGAGATTGCGTGATATGGCAAAAACTGCGAAGTTGGGAGAGATGGAACGAAAATTCGTGTCCGTTTGGTTGTCCAACACCCCGTTAAGCTGGAATAGTTCACGGGAACCGAATCCTGAGCTGTCTTGTATGTGATATCGCCACCCTAGATCATCGACCATACTAGTAAGTGGCAAAATCCGTGCCACACGATCGATACTCACGCTCTTCATGGCATAGTGCAACGTGCCCCCATTCCGCTTGAGTGGATATTTCGTTGAACACGGCTGGGCTTTGAAGTTTGACCGTATGGTAGATGGCGTTGTTATTGCTTGTCGTGCTCCATACGATCACCTGGCTTCGATCCGCTGACATCCATTCTGTGACGAGTTTGAGACACGATGGACACGGGACAACGATTATGACATCGCCTACCTGCGCTGACTTCCGAATACACTTGTACAGCATGAGCTGAACCATCCAGTGATTTGGCAGTCAATGACATATATGAGAATGGGATCGATTGCTTGACCCAATCTCCAGGCTATGCCGAAATTGTGAGTACAAGGTCATAAAGCCAATTCTGGTTCGGACCTCGATCGGATTCAGAAAGGTGAGGTTAAATTACATGGGTCCAGCTTGGGAGATGAGCTTTGTCTGCGTTGGTGAGATTAGTGTATTGGTGAGGTTTGAAGTTACGTCGATTGGATATGGATATCCCAGTAATGAGTAAGTTATATGTCGACACGGACGAGGACGGGCAGGTTAAGGGCCTGAAGTGCAGTAAGGTTTGGTGTTATACTGAGCGAAGAGACGACATACGTTCAAACTTGGAGCCTGGTCAGAAGGTTGATGAGCAGAGGTTGTCGGCCATAGTGCTCCGATATTTGTGCCATTGATAGTGAACATCCAAGAACTGAGGTATGGGGAGCGGACTGCAAGAGGGATCGCCGGAGGATAAAGCGTCTGCTGAGCTCTTCCATAATAAAAAAGAGGAAACAGGAGAATTGACAAGTGGATCATTTGCGCCTATCGTTGGGTCGTCGCTCGAGGTGTTGACCACTTGCCACAGAGCAGCAGAGGGTTTGGTCAAGACTAGTGCCCAGTAATAGTGGCCCAAACCAACGTCGAGAATAAATACAGAAGAATGATCCGAGGAATAAGTTCGCCCCGTCCCCTGGCCGCGGGCATTTACACATCGCGAGCAAGGCTTCTGATTCGAAAATGTCAAAGAGTGTGTCTTGCTGATACCAACTCTGGACAGCGCTAGGCTATCAGCGGCAATCTCGTTGGTTACGGTCAAATGATGGAAGGAGTATTCAGTGCAACTTTTTATTGTGCATGGCAGGACGGGAACAGTTGGTCAGATTACGCATCAATGGATTTTCTGTCTCTGCCCGGACACGCCGTGCGAAGCCGACCTAAATACGAATTACTGTATACGAACGAACAACCCGTTCTTTCCAATCAAGGGACCATAGGGAGGGAGACGCGTCATTGCCAGTGACAGTCAACTGAAGGACGGCAATCTTGCGCACCCCTGGTCATTACTACATAGTTCGAGTTACAGAGTACATCTTTCCCTCGTGTCGCCGTTAATAACCGAGACCCATTTGCATAGCCAAGACGGTATACTCAAGTCCCACGTTTTGATCGCTCCAATAAATTGTTGCCGATTTCACCTATTCGTCACATAGGCTCACTGCTTCATACTGTTGGCTCCATGAACGCGATCGATCCGGGAAATGCTTCATCGACCCTGAGCAAAAATCGTCGTAACTTACACTCCCACGGGAGGTACACGGGGTCTACGGCCATTGTGGTCCTATGACCATTGGGGTCCCGTTGCAAGGCAGGCCGTGCAACGTTACCTGAATATCACAAACGTTTTCCTGAGCCGCCAATGCTGGAGACAGATCGCTACAGAACGAATTACATTTCTAGCTGTTGAAGATACGAGAGTGGAGTAGATCATGACGGGCCGCAAGTATCTCGCCCAACGGCCACGTCGTCGCCGGGAGCCGTTCGTCCGCCCGCTCATCAGAGTCGACCTCCTCGTCGCACAATGCCCCAGAAATTAGATGCGCGGTAGATCGCAGTGCGTCGTCGACCACGTGCCGCACGGCATGCAGCAAGAGCTGCTGCGCAGCGTACGGACCCACGATGTTCATGCGGACCGCAGCGGACAGCACGCCGCGCGCGTGGAGAAACAAGTGCAGGTGCGCACCACGGTCTGTAGTTACGTTACGTATGTTGTGTGTTGCGAATAGAGCTACGGGGCCAGGGTAGGGTGCTCACCGACGGTCAGGCCCAGCGCGCCGGTCAGGACGCCCCAGCAGACGGGGAGATGTCCAGCTGGCGCATCGGGCTCGCCCCGCCGCACGCGCAACTTGAGCGCCGCGACTAGCGCGGCGGCGCGTTTCTCACGCTGCTCGTCGTAGTCGGTGCCAGTGTCTGTGAGAAGGGCAGACGGGCGGGTGAAACCCCTCGTGTAGAGCGTGAGCAGCGCAGCGCCCTGCGCACACGACGCGCGACGCGCAACGTGGTTCAGCGTGCTCGCGTCGTACAGCGCGTCGAGGCGCGTCAGCGCCGCTAGTGCCGCATCGAGCTCGGAGGTCCCGCCGCTCGTGTAGGCGGCTACGACGCGGTGTGCGTCGCGCGTGAAGGGTAGCGCACTGCGTGCGTAGGTGTCGACTGAGCTGCGGAGGAAGGCGAGGATGTCTGAGCCGGGAGGAGGACCCGGTACGCGGAAGAGCGCGTGGGCTGCGGTGGACTCGAGGCCGGCGGATGCGACGAAGGAGCCGGTGGGGAGGTTTGCGTCCGAGAGGAGGAGCAAGAGATAGGATTCTTTGTCGTCTTGCATTCGCGAGCACCGTAACTTGGCAGAGATGTCATAGATAACGGCCGGACCCGGGCACTCGCGGTAGATGCGGCGGCCCGTCGCCGCACTTACACAACCCCGATAGTGTAACCATTTATTTGGTGTTAGTCCCGACGTATCAGAATAAACGGCTTTAGTTTCTGGTTAGTGAATGACCTAGCGAGAATACCCAAGGGCATTGTACAAAGTTATGCATTTCCAACGTGAGCTCGAGCGGCGGTCAATGCGCCATATGGCGAACCGTGAACAAATTAAGATTTTTTCAATACGATATGAAGGATGAGAACATAGTTTGGGCAGTAGACTCTAGCTACAGTACATCTCGTTTGTAACAACGGATTGGTGCTCATCGTTGTAGGTAGTAGTAAAGTGCTATAAGTTACGTTCAAAGGAGTAGAAACACATGGGAAGGATCTAAATGCGATCGAATAAATAAAAATGAGACCCGAAATACAATTGTCGAAGGGAGAGAAAGAGAGAGAGAGGAGAATTGCGGTGCTGATTACAATCTCGGGATCAAAGCTGCGATGAGGCAGGACAAGGAAACGCGAAGAAAAGCGGAGTAGGGCAGGCGTATGGTGCTACAATTGGTGACCGGAGCGACTGTCTACTCGAAGTTGGAGTGTGAGAAGCGCAACGAATACACTACTCGTGCGTGGCCGGAACGACAGGCCCGGGTATGGGCAGTAGAAGTACATGTCCGGTTTTAGTGACAGTCGCAGATGAACTCGTCTTCATCAGGTATCCGAATGGCAGCTAATATCCCAACGTCACTAAAATACTCAATCAAGAAAGAGTAAACCACTCACGTTTGTACTCGATGCCTAAGCCCTTTGCGCGCTCCTTCACGGTCCGATGGAATGTCTCGAGCGCGCGAATGTCGTCCTCGCGGCCATCCTCGAGGAACTGCATGACCACGCTCGGAGAATACGTCACGTACCGATCGGGGAAGCTGAGCCACCACGGGTCCTGCACGTCCAGAAACACGAGTCGGCCGAGCTTGTTCGTAAACTCGGTATATATATCCGACCAGGGCCGCGGGACGACCGGCCAGCCGTCAAACGCATCGTCATCGGGCGGCGGCAGTGACGGCGGTGGCGGGTACCCGTTGTTATTGTTGCCGTTGTTGTTGTTATTCATGTTGTTGAGGCTGTTTCTCGCGGCCGCAAAGGCCGCAGCGACGGCTGCCTGCGGGTTCTCGGTCCCGTTCTGCGGGACGGCGATCTGGCAGTGGGCGATGTGGAGCTCGAGGAGGGTGTTGGCGTGGCGCGTGACGAGGTGCTCTGCGTCGCGCGCGGCCGAGAACTGGACGTGTTGGAGCCGGAGCGCGCGTAGCGCGGGGAAGAAGAGGTCGGCAAAGTTGTAGGAGAGGTAGAAGACGCCGACGGGGTCTGAGAAGGAGAGCGCGAGCGCCTCGAGGTGCGCGAATGCCGTGGGCGATGCGAGTGAGGGTGCGGGGAGGAGGCAGTGCGGGAGGGTGCGTGAGAAGAAGGGCTCGCAGGGCGAGATGAGGTCCTGGGGGAGGGGCGGCGTGGTGAGCGCGGACCAGGCGTCGGTGCCAGCGGAGTGTATCTCGAGCTGGTCGAGGCCCGTGAGGAGCGCGCGGAACGCGGGGTCGTCGTACTGCGTGAGGTGGATCGGGGGCAGGCGCGAGAGGGAGAAGGCGGAGAGCGCGCCGGGGGCGCTGGCGCCAAAGACGAGCAACGCGCTGAGGATCGCGTTGAGATCGTCCCGGATGGTGTCGAGCTCGGCGGGCTGTGGCGCGATGTCGCCGAAGCGGATGGAGAGGGAGCGGAGAGATGGGAGCTCGTGGAGGCGGGATAGGGCGTGCTGGAGTAGCTCGCGGATCTCTGCGCGGGCCCCGCGCGCCGACAGGACTTCAGGGGCGGGGGTCTCGTACCGGTAGGGTTCTGCGGGGATCCGTCAATGAGATGGAGGAGAAAATGACACGTGGGGAAGCTTACCTGGGTCCCAATACTGGTACTTTACTGAGTGCACACAAGGAGACACCCTTGGGGATTGCAGCATGGTGATGAACCCCCTGATACTGGGCAGGGTGTGCGTGAACCTTAGCGTGCGGAATATCCGTGGGGAGACGATGTGGCAGAATTCTCGGCATACGAGACGGAGGGCGAGCAGCTCTTTGGAGTAAGAAAAGCGTTGTGATCGATTTTGGTGGTGCCACTGATCCAAGCTTTGCCTGTCGAAATCAACGACGAGCTCGTCGACGATGTCGTGTAAGATGTCGGTTGGGAGCTGGGGTAATCGAATCTGTCCAGACATTGGGTGTGGGGTGATGATGGCAGTGATGGTGATAGTGGTACAACCCGCCAAACGGGGGTTCTTAAGTGCACCTTTGTACTGCAGTACAGTTGTGGTGCCAAAAGCAGTGTGCCACAAATGACTCGTAACGGATTAATAAGAGTTATGTACACTAGAGCATCTGCCACACGGGTAGAGTGTGGATGAGATGACTACTGCTGTGGGTCACAATTAATTACAAAGCTTTCTAGTCTCTACTCCCTCTGTCCAGCAAGTTCCATCCAGTCGACACTGCCCATCTGGACTAATCGAGAACAACACCTAGCAAACGCAAACAACTCTTCCTCGCCGTTAAACATCGACGCGGCACCCACTACCTCAACAGGCAGACCCTATTTAGTTCGGGTCAATGAATGTTGAATTCGGACCAAGACTAAAAAGGCACCCGTACCAAATCGTCCATAATAGCGCGCATGTGATCAGATACGGGAGCGCCCGGGGTCTGACTCGAATCATCGGAGAATATCTCAAAAATGGGCACCTCTGATGAAACGAATAACCGCGTCTTGCTTTCGTAGCACGCATCGATGAAAGTGATGAATCGCCGCGCCTGTAACGAATCAACAAAGGCACCCTCTCTCTCTCTCGCTGACCAACATACCTTGTCCTTCTCGTTTAGTCCCATACGGGGCACGTCCGTCACGAACAGCGTCCCATATCGCTGCGTCAGTTCGAGGTAATCCGCCGCACCGAGCGGTCGCCCGCATAACTCCGCGAACGGGAACTGTGCGACGGACCCGGCACTGCGCGGCACGGTGAGATCGCGGCCCCACAGCCGAATCGTCGCGCCATCCAGGATGGGAAGGTCTTCAGTGAGCGCATCGAACTGCGCATCGATGGCAGCGCGCGTGGCACTGTTCAACGGGGAGAAGTAGGCGTGGGACAAGGCACGCGGAACGCGGCGGTAGTCTGCGGGGTTAACGGAGCAGGGTGACGTGAGAGTTACGACAGAGATGGTGGTGGCGGCGGCTGGTAACGGACCTGTGCCCGAATCGAGGTCGGTGACGTCGAACTGGGACTTGAGAAGATCTATTGCTGGGAGGAACGACGCGCGCTGGATCCCATTCTTGTACAGCTCGTCTGGGTGTCGGCTGTGCGTTACGCGGAAGAGCGTCATCAGGGGTGGGTAGAAAAGGGAGAAGGAGGATGACGCACTTGGAGGTCAAAACGCACACGACTCCGTGTTCGAGTAGCGCGTCGAGTAATCGTCGCAGGATCATCGCGTCTGCGATATCCGTCACCTGAAACTCGTCGAGGCATAACACGTGCGCTTCATTGGCAAGGTCACGCGCAACGGGCACGAGTGGGTCGCCCGCTCCTGCGGCCTTGGCTGCGTGCATGCGTTTGTGGACGTCGAGCATGAACGCGTGGAAGTGGACGCGCCGCTTGTGGGTGATGCGGGCGGGTAGGGTATTATAGAAGAGATCCATGAGCATGGTCTTTCCGGTGCCGACATCGCCGTAAAGGTATAGCCCGTGGGGTCTGGCTGCGCTGTCGGCACTCGGAGCTGGGCTCGAGAAGAAGAGGGAAAACTGGGGGAGGTCAGAAATGCGGCGTTAGAGGGGAGCAAATGGCATACGAGCGATGAACCCCCTGATGGCGGCGGGGGATCGTACACAGCGAGAGCATCGTGCAGAGATTGGAGTTTCTGGATGATCCGGGTTTGGTGGTCATCCGATCTTAGTGCGCCAACCTGGACAAGCTTCTGATACTCCTGCATAGGTGTCGACTGAGTCCGCGACGGGACTGACATGGTATGAGTTGTGTTTCAGATAGAAAGAGATGAAGGAAAGTACCTTGGTGTGTCGGAAGAAAAACGGCAGGGTCTACATCGGTGTGTGAGCTAGCGAGGGTCGAATTGCGTTGGCGGTCGCAGGGAGTGCGAATTATAGAGACCGGCTTTAGAGAAGGCCGGACTGGTGCGACGACAGCAGTAGCAAAAGCATGTCGAGCTGGAGATGGCCGTGTGTATATGTTGCGGGGTATTAAGATACGTGGAGACTTCATGAGACGTCTAGTATAGCAAATGCAGAACTGAGTGAGGGGGAAGTAGGGTGGGGGAGACAGGAAGTTCCGAAGGATGGACAAAGTCAAGTTGGTTGCACAGGTTCCGGCGAGTCAATCTCATGATCATCTATATATTATTTTATGTCTGATAAGGGTTGTTCTCCGATCCCCGAGTTACAGGAATGCGTTTCGGTCAACATTTCCTCGCCAGCTGTACTGTAGAGCCCACACCAGTGTCAACTTCTAACTCGGTCCGAGAATCCACACCTGGTGCAACTCAGGAGTTGTCTCTGAAAACGCGCTGCACCGGCAGACTTGGGTGTAGGTATTGCCCCCATCGGATTCTTGATCCATCTCCGTCCCCACTACCAGAATAACAACCTCAAGTATTCTGTACCAAAGATAGTAAGTGAATACGTTTTATTAACAGAAACGCGGAGCCCTGCAAACGAAAAGACTACAGTGTGCTTGGTGAATGTTTCCATTGGAACGTCATCACGTGACTCAACCGTGATTCGCGCCCCCGTTGCCGTTGCTGTTGCTGTCCTGTCCCAGGCCCACGCTACACGCCATTGATCCTCGGTCTTCGCTCTCCCTCCATCTTCCATCTTCACTTGCCTCATACATATATTTCTATCTATCCCCCTCTCTGTTACTCGTTTCTTATTGTGGACACTTCCCCTTACGCAAACGGCTCTTCCTACATCACTAACTCATTCTGTTTTGCCTCGACTTGCCCTCCCTGCCAAGTTCCCCACAGACATGAGAGAAGTCAGTGGGTCCCCACTTGAATTCTCTTATGCCACCCATAGTCCCATACTGTTCCCTCTTATCTTACCGGCTCGCTTCGCATACGTACAAATCCTTTTGTCTCTTGTTCCCTAATAGACGGATAGACGGCACTCATTTGCCACTGTTTCCCCCTATTCACTGCGTGATTGCTTCGGAAGTCAGGCCCAACAGCAGTTACTCAAAGGACATAGCTTCTTTTCTCGTCACTTCGCTTTTGCTTGCTCCCGGGTTCGCTCCATTGGGCCAAGAGGCGTGGGACCTTCAGAGTTGAAAGTTTCCCATTAGCCCACGTTTCTGCAGCTGAAAGCGCTGAATCCCCGAGTTAAGTTGAGTTAGGCGTTGAGTTGCCTCGACTCGGACCGCATCAACAGGACTGTCCCGAGGCTCTCACGAGTTTGGCTCAAAGAAGCGAATCGGAGTGTCAGTTTGGCCTCGGACCACCATCGGTGGCCAGAAGAGAACCGGTTATTTATCATGTGTGTGTGAGTTGTGTTGTACTCTTCTGTACAGAGTGCCGTCCTCGGAGCTACTTTGGGGAGTCGGGCCAGGTAAATGAAGTACCCGAAACCGGAACCTTGCCAATCACATCCTTCAAAAAGGGCCAGCGCTAGCTATCCTTCCCCATCATCCTCCCTCATCTGACCCCATTTACTACTATCCACACACGCAATGGCCCCTACCGTCGAACAGCTCGAAAAGCTTGTCGGGAAGGAGTACGCGTCGGAGCCTGTGAGCACGTCGTTACCTCTCGTCCCATCTTGGCTCATCACTCACACACCCACGGATATTTTTAGGTTGGCTGGAACACGCGAGATCTCCTCACCTACGCCATTGGAATTGGTGCCAAGCCGTCCGACAAGCAGTTCGTATACGGTGAGCTCGCCCTGTTATTCCTCCTTTTGGCTCAAAACCCTAATTTGCCCCTTTCGAACCCCTCAGAGCTCGGTTCGTTTCGTCAATTTTTTTTCGCTTACTGCGCTGTGGGCTCACCACTCTAACCTTCAGACCCATCCTTCGCTGCCTTCCCTACGTATCCCGTCACACTCTTCCTCAAAGGTTCGGCTCGAATCACTTCTGTCACCATTCGTCCCCTAACGGCTCTTGTTCTAGGTACCGACCAAGACGTCATAAACTTTGCTCAGCGCGCGGGGTCTACCACCGTCCCAGGCCTGCCCACCTTCGACCCAAAACGCGTCGTGCACGGATCGCAATCCATCGAGATCCTCAAGCCGCTCCCCCTCGTCAGCGGGCCCGGTTGGAGACTCAAAAAGCGACTCGCGTCTATCCGTGAGAACAGTGCGTGTCCATCTCTCCCCCCCCCCCTACGCCGTAACGACCCACTGACCGTAACGCGCAGAGTCCGGTGTCATCCTCGAGAGCGAGTTTACGCTCGTCGACTCGCACAACACGCCCTATGCGCGTCTCTTCGTACGTTCCTTTTGCTCGCGTCCTTTGTCCGAAGCGCTGACGTACTCCAGTCCGCGTCCTTCAATCTCGGTGGAAAGCTCACGGGCACGCGTTTCGCGCGCATGGCCCTCTCTCCCCCAGTCCACGAGTCGATCCCGACGATCCGCGCGCCAGACTGGATCGTGCGAGAGAAAACATTGCCAGAGCAGGCGCTCATCTACCGTCTCTCGGGCGACTACAACCCCCTCCACATCGGTGCGCGGCCCTCCTAACCCCCCATCTTGGAACGAAACTCAGATTTTTTTGACTAGACCCAAACGTGGGCGCCGCGTCTGGTTTTGGCGGCGTGATCCTGCACGGCCTCTCGACGTTCGGCTTTGCCGCGCGTGCGATCCTCCAGGCCGTCGGCGGTAATGACCCCGCCGCGCTGCTGTACTTTGGCGTGCGCTTCACGGCGCCAGTCAAGCCCGGAGACGAACTCGAGACGCGCGCGTGGCATGTGAATAAGGGACCCGGCAACATTGCCGATATCGCGTTCGAGGTGAAGAACGTCACGACTGATAAGGTGCGTCGTTCGCTGGCTGGCATGGGGTCTTGTGCGCTGGTTTTGATCCATCTTCGTTTTGCTTTTAGATCGTCATCGGTGGTGGCTTTGCGAGAGTGGTCAAGGCGGAGCAGTCAAAGCTTTGAGGAGCACCCCTCGTCCCGTAGTTTTTCCTTACTTTCCCCGTTGTATTTTAATGTTGATGGTTAATTATTATCTTTCGAACTGGGGCAACGAATAGAACACGGGAAGGAGGCTGGGTCTGACCTTCTTTGTGACTTTCACCAACTGCCTAAGGCACCGTTTTTCCGCGGGGAATCACGCCCCCAAATAGGAAGGTGCCAAGAAAGTCACGCCATCAAATAAAGGCTTCCCTGAACAACTTTTGAGCTCAGTTATAAAAGACTTATTTGTACACATCTATATCCTTGTCTCGTATCCGCCGCTCTATGTGGAGATTTGCGGAGGCAGGCAGCCGGATAGGTGAACACTTAGGTGAACAATGCGTGAGAGTAGGAGGTCCCAAGGGAGTTGGGAAAGCGTATGCTCCTCTTTCCTAGATATTATTCCTTAGATAATCTTTTAGCTACGGTAATATTACGATTATCTAATATGTCGGTCGAGCTTCGGTTTGCCGGACCGTGTCCGTTCCGGGCTTTATCCCAACACTCTAGTCTCGGATCCAGCCGTTGATAGCGCCCGTTGAGGCACGCGTGCACAAGGCTATACTCGTCGGGCATTTCGTCCAGGCACTGGGGCTCGGTGACAAGGTGTCACACTCACGTGGGAGGGGCGGGGATACGGGGGAAGCCGGGGGATGATGGAATATTATTGGCTAGCGGAAATAAGGTTTTTTATGCCGATGATGCCGTCTACTCCACTAACATTATTCCTATTCACTGACCCTCTGCCTATCCTGTAAAAGGACGTCCAAATTCTACTTCGATGGTCAGTGCTAGTTAGTGGTAACCCGGTTCAGTGCTCAACCAGAAGCTTAGACGATATCTATCATACGTCATCGAGTCATCAATGGCCAACCCGTCATCGTACCTTCATACCGTGACCTCGCGTCCCCGAAGTGATCGTGTTGAGGTCAGCGTGCAGCCTCCCCAGACCCAGCCCCAGGTCCCGACCACTCATCTTTACATGTCACTTTCTAGGTCCCTTCCCAAAGTGACCGTGACGACGGCATACTCTCGCAGAGCGAGTACCAACCAGACGTAAATCGCGCCGAGTCATATCATGGCGTGGACTACGACTACGGACACTCGGTCCAGTACTACTGTGACAATGCTCCGTACCAAGGCCCTCCACCTTCAGCTGTGGTAGGTTATTGGATTAGGGTATCAGCGTATCCCCCTTGGTTGACGCGAGCTGTGCCAAAGAACTTGGGCGGACCAATGGGCGGACAGCCTGAGTTGGACGGACCAAGGGATGGACAATCATACGGTTTTATCAGGAACCCCGGGCCGAACACCGATTATCCTCCATCTGGAAATGACCAAGACAACCTCGTCGCCTGTGGTCCACCCAACGCGGTGTACCACTCACCACCGGCCCATGTACGTCCTTTCTCTCGTCCAGTTCACATGATTTATTGAAGGTGTTTGGTTGTGCAGGATGATCATGCGCCTCTTATGCTTGACTCTGCGAATTCGTTCTCCCAGAGCGTTCCTGACTCTCCGCCTTCCGAAACGTCGGCTATGGAAAGCCTACAACGTCTTGTCGATCGCTACCTTCACGATCCCGGCTCGCGCATGGACACGCTTCGCATGGGGTTGAGCCCCTCTGGTGGCCGGTTGAGGGTGACCATCATGTTTGATATCGACGTCTGAGGAGACTAGCTGTGACGCTACTCCCCGACGACCGCGTTGCGGTGATGTGTAACTTCAAGTTAGCGTGGCAGCAGCAGTTACCCTAGTTTTGTAATTTGGATTTGTTTTCTTACGTGTATGTCTTGTTTCCACTCTTACATCCACATGTGCCTCGACGTGTGCGCTTACTCTCGATTGTTGTCGAAAGATACGAATGCCGTGATATCGGCAGAGGGCACCTTTGTATTCGAACATTAAAGTCTATTACGAGGGAGAACCTTCAACTTAAGCTCAACCTCTCCTTCGCCCTAGAAATACAGTGACAGTCTGCCCTGTCACGAATTCGGCCTGACTGAGGCTTAGGCGCTAGCTCGGGGCCCATCCATACAATCCGACTGCGCGACCTGATTTACCATCGATTTCCGATCACTTCGACATATTAGCTTGGCGTGACAATGGATCGTCCTTCGTACCTCGTACCAGTTGTGGGTTCCAAGTTACCTAGAATTACAAGATTTTCTACTTGTTGATGGCTCTCGCACTTCCTTTTTTTCTCTTGGAGCGAACGAAAACCGAGCATTACAATAAGACCCAGAATAAGTATGGATCTGTTTAAAAAAGAAAAGAGTACGACAAGATACTGGACCATGTAAGACGAAGGTATCAAGGTGGCTCCGTTGCCTTAAAATGTATAGTGTGCATTTTATCACCAGATACTTAGATGTTGTACAATGAAAAAATATAGTATATCGTGAGAAGGACAGCTGGGTCACAGGAGAACGACGGAGTAGAACCTACACAAAAGTTGCGATACAGTTTTTTGACAAGGAGGAGAAAAGGACAATGAGCGAGCCTTAGTTTCGAGTGCCCTCGATTGGGCCTGACTCGAATTGAGAGAACAAGGCCCATGGTTAGGTCAGGAGGTAGCAAAGCGAGACAAAAGCCATGGTGACTCATAGCTAGCACGCTTGTGCCCATTAACGGAGCATTTATACGGAGAGTTTGTGCAGCGCAAAGAATACATGATAACACAATGTTACGCAAAGAACAAGTCGTAAATCAGTGTCCTTTGGGCAGTCATAAGTGGGCATTATAGATGGCGATGAGACGAGTAGTAAGGGTGTAATGAAGATGCAGAGACAAAAACATGCAAGTATAGAGACGAGTGTGGAACTTGAATGTGAAATAGAAAAAAAAAAGTTGAACATGCAAGTATACAGGTGGGGAGTTGAAGTGTCAAAAAATTAAGCAAAGTTTCGCGGTCAATGGAATGGAAGGTGACAAAAAGTGAATATTGTCCATCATAAGGGGGAGCGGGGGGAGAGTTAGATTAATAAAGGGCATGATGGTGCCGGACCCTGTCCGCCGACCGGGTGAAACGAACACAATGGAGAGTTCTAGCGGCGAAGGGCAACGCCCGCTTGATCTTTCGCCTTGTCAACCACCGGGAGATGAAGGGGCGGGAAGTACAAGAGGTGATGATATCGTTCACGCATTGCCGTTAGATCGGACCGCGGTAGAGGTAGACGGGTGGCGGTGACGTCGATGACAACATGGATCGTAAAAAAAGAAAAAAAAAAAAAAAAGGTACATGACGGCGCTTTTTTTTGTCTAGGGGCGCGCGTGCGTGGGCCTCAAAGCGGGTTGTGTCGAAGGTCGCGCGGGAGGGACAAGGAGATCGATCTGCTTTCTCTTTCTCGCGCGCGATCGTGGTGGAGCCGGTACGACTGGGCGTAGCGCTGGGGGAGATGGAACGGGTGCCGGAGCTGGGGCAGTGTCTGGGCCCTCCTCCTCGGGGGCAGTAGTTGGACGTCCTCGGCGCTCGGGCGCACCGCGCTGTCAGCTTCCGTGGTGGTGATGGCGGCGGCGGCGGGCCACCCGTTCCGCGCTGATGCAGCCCGCTGCTGCTGCGGCGTTTTCATGTCGTTGTTGCCAGGGGGAGGAGGCAGGAGGGACAGTTTAGGCGCGGGGCCGAGGACGCCCAGTAGGCGCTTGAGGTGGCTCTTCCCGTCGTCGGTGGCGCTAATCGTCACTTGCCTCGTCCTGGTGCTCCTCCATGTGTGTCGGTCGGAGAAGGGGGAAGGACTGCCCATGGACGGCGTATACTTGCGCGCGATGGGGTGCGGGTCTCGCGGTGCGTCGAAGACGCCGCTCCGGATTGGAATTGGGTGGCGTAGGAGCAGGTTTAGGGCCAGGATGGGCGAGGAGATGGTCACGCTGATAGTGAGGAGGACAGACGCAAACTCGCCGCTTTGTAGATTCGAGCCGTTGAGATGAAGGATGTATGGCAAAGCGAATAACTTAGGAAAATGGGGGACTTCAGCGTTTTTGATCGCGCGTGCGAATCGAGAACACATACCAGTGGGATCCACACCCCAGCCAGCCAAGCGAGGATGCGCAGGACTGAAATATCGATCACGGGTGGAGAAGGCGCGCTGCTGGGAGGAGAAGAAGGCTGGGCCTTCTCCGTCTGGTCCTCTAGGGCCCTCACACCTGGGACAGCCGCAGGCGGAGGGCGGACACTGGTCGGGCTGCGTTCTTGCGTCGGCGTCGAGGCGATAACGGAGCTCTCGACCTCTTCGACGCGGGAATGCTGGTGGCTGGAGAGGGTGGTGGGGAACGACCACGCGGAGAGTGTGGGGTGCGTGCCGAACGACGAGGTGATCCACGAGTTCCGCGAACTCATACTTATAGCCGCCGCGCGGAGCGACTGCGCGCGGCGGCGGAAGGGCTCAAAGTCTCTGTAGGGCACGTCGTCGCGCCGGGGCGAGGGTGTCTGCGGCAGAGAGGAATACGCGTACGTGCTCGGAGGGATCCAGAAGGGGAACCTGAGCGGTTCGGGCGACGTAGCCGCACTTTGACTCGTATGCCGTGTGCGGGTCGTCGAGTCAGAGATGCTAGTGGTGGTGGTGGTGGTGTCCTGGCGGGAGTTCGTCGTGGACGTGATCCAGGTGCTGCCCTCCCGGATGGCGTCAACCTCCTCAACGGAGGGGGCCGCCTGCGCGCTCTCGTTGGACGACGACTGGGTCTTGTGGAAGCTCGCGAGGCTGCGCTTGATGAGGATGAGTGTACCGACGAAGCAGCCAAACATGACGGTATTCAGCACTGCGACGGCAGAAGAGTACGTGATGTAGCCGACGCGGAATATCCGATTGGGAGACGTCGTCGTCGTCGTCGTAGCGGCGACGATGCCTGCTACGAGAGTGGACACGGTGGCGAGGAAGACGAGAGGCACCCAGAGCAGCCAATGCGCGACACCAAAGGAAACAGACTTGCGCAGTCGGACGTGGATGAGGATGAGAGCAGAGACGATGAGGAAGCATGTTTGGCGGAGGGTAAGCGCGAGCCAAAGGCGAGAAGTGGCGCCTATGCCGGAAATAGCGCCACTGTCGCGATGGGTGCCAGAAGAGGAACTGGACCACTGGGCGAAGACCTCCCAAACGAAGACAGCCAGCGCAAAAATGTCGCAGAGTGCAAGCCAGATGTAACTCTTGTCTGCTGGAGGGAGTGCGCGGGAACTCGGGGGGCTATAATGTAACTTGTTTCAAGTGAGAATGGAAAAAACTGCTGCGCTGATAATGGGAGCTTACAGGGAGGAGTCGTCGGCTTAGGGTGCGCGGAGATAGGGTAGATAGCACAGTGCGAAGGATGACGAACGCAGAGGATAGTAGCGAGACCAATGCGAGCGCGACCGTTGGGACGAGCGGAATCATGATGTTGCTCTTGAGAGGTGGCAAAGGACGGCGTTATGTGCGTAAAGGGCGTGAGGTCATAAACGCCTTGGTGACCCGAACTCCGTGGACAAGGTCGAGCAGAGGCAAGTCTTCCCAACTTAGAACCCACCAGAGAGTAGCTGGAAGAGCGACGTGGATGCAAGTGGCAAAGGTATGGTACAGCAGCAGCCCTCCGAGCCTCGTGTCTCGACGTTTCAACTTTGAAATACGGAGAGGCGGAATGACGGCGTAAAAAAAAAAAAAAAATTAGACGCAATCATTACTGTACTTAATGAACGAACGGCGCGTGCCATCCCAGAGGAGGGGGGTGCGCAGATTGACAGGGCCATCGGGGATTTGATAAGAATCCTTGTCTCCGTTGCACGCAGAAGCGTCAATTTGAAAAAGCATCCGATATGTCCGTGGGATTTAGCACCCAGCACCTCTAATTGACACCCAGCGAACGGGCGCACACGCGACGACGATCGCTCGTTCATTCATTCGGATCGCCAGAACAACGACCCCACCCGTCAAACATCGGTCCACCGCCGTCCACGCAACCGAAGTAGCACCGGTTCCGGGAGAACAACGAAAGCTTACACAATCCCAATGGTGGGCACCTTGACGTCTTCCCCTCTCGTAGCCTCGTGCTGTCATCAGATATATTGGATGCGCGTCCATGCGTACTGTATCTTTAGCTCTGCGAACTACAAGTGGCACTTCCGGTGCCCATAGTAATGGTGGACTTCCCTGGAAGAACCATGCATAGATGTCAAAGAGTGGGCTTCGACTGGATATCCACTGCTGCCTTCTCTCGGCGCTACAAGAATGTACAGCACAGACGCCTTCCCCAGAAAAAATGCGGCGCAGGGGGTCATCCAACTATAGAACTGATCCCTAGAGCGACAGTGGGGCCATGTACGAACCCGGGCACCGGGCTGATTCTCATCTCTTCAAACGACGCCCCGAGTCCGTCCGCCTCCGCTCGTATATCCAAGTTCGCCCCATCTTCCTCCTCTATCTCATCACTGTCATCGTCGTCGTCATCCGCTCCAACTGCGACGCTCGTCCATTCGCGATATATAGGCTCTATGTACGAGCTCGAGCGCGGAAGCTTGTACGGGTCAAATGGGAAGAAGGACGTGAGTTCGCTCAGGGTGCTCGGATGCGTGGGCACTGGGAGCGATGGTTGCTGCTGCGCTGGGGGCGCCACGAGCAGCGGGAAGACGTACATGAACCCGGTGGCGTGCGCGACGCGCGCGAACTGGCGCGCCACGTTCTCGGAGCAGAACTAAAAAGTCGAAAATTGCGTGAGCAGGTCGGGCGCGTGTATTAGAAATGGATAACGGGAGCACCTTGAGCGGCTGCAGCGGACACGCGACTACGCGCTGTATGACGCCGAGCTCCGCCATCCACATCTTCTTTGGTGATCCGACCAACTCTCCCTCGTCGTCGTCGCCCTCGACGAGCTCCCTCCATCGGAAACAGAAGATTAGGAACACTGCCTGGGCGACCGCGTAGAACACCCCGGGTGGCGCGGCGTCGCCGCTGCCTTCGAGCACGTCGACTTCGTGCTCCAGGAAGCGGCACAGCACGCGTACGGTGCCGCGCGCCTCGTTGCGGCCGATGAACATCGCGCGCGACACGAACGACGCGACGTAGCTAGCGGCTGCGGCGCGCGAGACCTCGGACGCGGAGGGCTCGAGGAGGGCGTGGGCGACGAGTTCGCCGAGGAAGAGGTCTGCGAATGTGGCGTCGCGCGAGGCGTACCAGAAGAGGAGGAATTGGGTGTAGCGCGACTTGAAAGTGCAGAGGATCGTGCGGGTGAAGATGGCGAGGAGGGTGTGGAACTGCGCGAGTTGTGACGCGTGAACGTCTTTGGGTTCGGTGGGGGGCGAGGGCGTGCGTGGAGAGGTGAGGAGGGGCGATAGAGGGGGGCTGGATCTTGCGTGTGCGGGTGTTGAGGGTTCGGACGGTGAGGCGGAAAGGGGGGCGGAGGAAGGGGGTCGGTCGAAGTGATCAAAGAGGAGTTTGAGGATGTCGTCGAGCTTGTTGGCCATCTCTGTTATGCGATCGAGGTCGAGAGGGGTATGTATGAGCGGTGCATCGTCGTTATCCTGACTACCCGCCTCGGTGGACAGATCAGAAAAGTTGTCGCCTCCATCTTCGGACCCGTCGTCGTCGTCGTCGTCGTCGTCTTCTCCTGGATCATTGGGTAGTTCTTGCCCAACGACGGTGTCGAATGGATCAAAGTCGAATACCTCTGCTTGTTCCTGTCCCGCCTCGAGTTCCTCGAGCTCGACCTGTATCTCTACCTAGGGTGCCAATGAGCGAACGCATCGGTATCCGTGGCGACGGCGCTCACATCTATCTGAATCGCACGATCGATGATGGTCGAAAGCAACCCATCGGCCATCTCGGGACAGTACTCCGTGATCCGGAGCATGTTGCGAATGTAGGTGATCTGCGACGCCTGCGACTGCCGTTTATGTGGGAAATTCTGCACGAGGAACGGTCGAAGGGTCGATGGGAGGGTCGGGACGAGGGCCAAGAGGTGGCGAAGGAGATAGTGTATACGGTCGTAGACTCTACGACGGGTGAGCGGCGCGACGGAGCACTCGGGGAGACCGGTCTCCAACGCCTGCAGACCGGATTCTAAACAAAGATTTAGGGAGGGGAGGTAGAGATATTTACGCTCGTGGGGGAAAGAAAGAGGCGCACGGTAAGTGAAACCCAGAGCGATGCGGCCGAGCACGAGAGAGAGGTACTCCGGTCTGGCGCTGACGAGGATCTCGATGAAGGATGTGTACGTCTTGACGAGGCTCGAATCCATAGTCATCCACGGCAGGCGCGCGATGGCCTCTACGAGCGCGATGTGGGTGCGGTCGAGGCGCGAGACGACGTGCGTGAGTGCCTGGAGCCACAGACGGAGCTGTGGGATCGGCGATGGCGACGGCGACGGCGCGTCGAGGGCGGATTTTTTGACGTTGAACTGGTCGACGAGCGAGTCGTACGGCTCGCGATTCCCCTTTTTTTTTTCCAATGCGCGCGTTAGAAAAAAAAAGAAAAGGGTGTAAAAAGGGAGACGCACGAGGGCTTTTTGTTGTAGGGCGTTGTGCACAAACGCGAGGTGCATGTCCTTCCTGAACCGCTCATCTTTTTTGATTCTGGAGTTCGTGGCGATGGGGCGAGACGAGCCGTCGAGCAGGACGGACGAGGACGAGGAGGACCGTTTTTGACTGCTTCCCTTGGTGGTGGCATCTGATCGTTTAGCGAATCTGTCTGATATCGGGGAGGATTTCGGATGGAACTGCAAGTCCATCTGTCTCGAATTGAGGGCTTTTGGAGAGCGCTGATTGAACTGGGTCAGTCTCGAGTGTGGGTCCATATTATTACACTTCGTGTGCAGCTCCGGGACCGTTCTCCTGACTGACTCGGCGAGATGGATGGGACGGTGATTATGTCAGCAGCGACAGGTCGTCCCCACTGAGCAACGCCGCGACTCGCCAGCAACACAACACCATGTCAGTCTCGCCTTTCTCGGCCGCTCACAGACGCTACGTCAAGTCTCTCTACAAGCGCATGCTCGAAAACGAGCGCAACTGGGTCGTCCGCTATGACTTTTGGCGCGCCCGCGCTTGCGCCGTCCGCGCCGAGTTTGAGCGCAATCGGTACGGGTTTTCCGCTATAGCCCCCTCCCTATTGTTGTTGTTAAATAATGGGGGCGGAAAGGAACGTCCATGACCCGCGTGCTCTCGCTGCGATATTAGAAAAGGCAGAAGAGGAGCTGGCCCGTAAACGTCACCCCGATCCCTACATTCGTGCGTCTTCACAGTCGACGACCACTCCCCTCTCCCTCTTGCGACCGCTCACATACGCTTTTTCTCCCCGTCATTCACCACAGCTGCTGCATTTCCGGGAGGTACAAAGTGGTACGTGGCGATCTCTCCGACTTTGTACGTCCAGTTTGCTGACTTCCGTTCTTTTTTTTTTTTTTGTTTCTCTCAGGGAACGCAATGCACCCGTGCGTACATATTTCAAAACCATTCGGCCCATCTAACAATTCCCCTCGTCATTCACCCAGCCTCGGCTCGGTCCCATCTTTGACCACGAAGCGCACCACTAATATTAGAAAATCCGATGTTTCCTGTGTTGTCATATCCACTTGCAAAGATTTTTTTTCGTGTCCTCGTATCGCGACTGGTCAGCTCTATCGTCTCACTTACAGAGTGGCGGATTGGTTCACGTGGATATCATGTTCTCATTACTCTGTCCGTCGCAAGAGTCAAAAAAAACAAAAGACAGACAGGAGTGGCACGAAACGCAAGAAAAAACCACTGACGCTCGACGGATATCACAAGTAACATGTGAGGTCGCAACGATTCAAGCCAAAAAAAAAAAAGCCAAGCAAACAAAACGTGCGTATGGAGCAAAGGGGGGATTTGAGTACGTATGTAATTATTTATGTATGTTGGGAGAGAGGGAGAGAGATTACACTAGGACCGGAAACCAGGATCGAATCTCATGTGATGAGCGTGGATGACCAACTAACTACCGGGCAAAGTAAAAGGAATCATGGGAATGACAAGTGCATGCATGTGCGAAACGATGTACGTACTGTATGGGTGTATTGTGTATGGATAAGCAAAGCCCCACAACCAGACAAAAAAGAGAAAGTTCAACGTTCTTCAAACAACATAGCTAGCTGTGTGGGGGGACGATATGCAAGGCGAGGGGTGTGGGAAGCAGTACCCCTACCTTATTAAACTAATAATACACACCTGGCACAGCAGCCGGCGCGCCGCCCCGCGGATCTGCACCGTACGCCTCGTAGTCCATAAACTGCGGCGGTGGGTACGCATAACCCTCCGGCGCACCATACGCATAGTACGGCGGTTGAGGGTACGCCGGGTATCCCATCACTGCAGACGATGCCGGAGCCGGGGGTACCTCCGGTGGCGGGCTTGGATAGAACTCATGGGGCGCAGGTGGAGGAGGGACCTGGGCTTGCGACGGGACAAAGGCAGGCGCGGAGGCACTCGCACGCAATGTCGACTGGCGCGATACGTGTGCGTGGCCGTGAGCGGAAGAGATGTCTGACATGGATGATGGCGCATCGGGCCGGCGGATCTCGATCCGTGAGCTTTGGCGGGGTGGCGCGAAGAGGGACGGGTCCGGCGAGGCGTGCGGTCGGTGCTGCATGTGTGGATGCATGTGCGCGTATGGCATCATGTATACTGGCGTGGGCACCTGCGCCGGGGGTGCCATGTATAACGGCCGACCGGTCGCGAGCTCGTAAGGCATGCCATGTGCGTCCAAGGCAACGCCAGGTGGGACCGTAGGAGCGGCGTAGGTGTAAGGGGAGGCATATCCAGGTGCAGGTGCGGGTTGTGCAAAAGTCGTTTGAAGGTGGGGAGGTGGGGAGCGCCAGAGGAGCCCGCCCTCTGGCGCAGTAGCGGAGTGTGGGACGGGTGCAGGTGCGGATGGTGATACGGCCCCACTCGGTGAACTAGGTCTAATTTGTGTAGGCGTGGATGCAGGGAGAGGGATGACAGTCGGGGTAGGGGGATCGCGCAGCTTGAATGGGTCGTCAAGAGGAACTTCAGATGTCGGCACGGATTCTTCTTCGATTGCGACGTGTAGCTCAGGTGGGGATGTGGCAACGGGAGTAATAGATACCGATGGCGGCGCTGACACCTGGACGGGTGCCACCTCAGGTACTTCCTGGGGGGGAGGTGTGGGCGCAGGCGGGGGCAATGGTGCCGCAGCAGTCGTGGGAATGCTCTCGGCCATATCGGGCTTGTGCTGACCACGCGGCAGTGACACGGTGAAAACGTCGCCGTCCTCATGTACTGCCTCACGCGGTGGTGTCGGGGCACGGGGTGGAGAAGGTTGGGCCGGAGATTGCACCACGGCTGCGGAGCTCGTTCCGGGGAGCTTGACGCGATACGTGGGACCTTGGTCGGGTCGGGGACGATGAGAAGGATCCGAGTAAAGGAAGAGCTCGTGGTGCTTGGTCCACGGGCGCTCTGGTTTAATCAAGAACCACGTACGAGGTGACATTGAAGTTGGAGAATCCGTGGACCGCGTGGTGCCTGGGCGGGGCGAGAACCTACCCCTTCCAAAACCTCGTCCTCGTGGGCCGAACCCACCACGCACGCCGCGGCTATTGTTATTGGATCCTTGGGTTTGATCCTGCCTCTGAGAGCGCTGCTCTTCGCGGCGCTTCAGTTCTTCGAAACCATCATGCGTCCAGGGGCGGTCTACGGGCGGCAACTCCGCTGGCAAAGAAGACGGAACTTCGTCAACTGGGTGGCTGTCGTTGCTTGCATGGGCGCCTCCTCGTCCTCGTCCCCGCCCACGTCCTCGGACACCAAAACCGCGTCCACGAGTGCCACCCTGCCAACGCCCCCGCCACCAGCCAGAGAGGCTGCGCAAATCCTTATCCAGCAAACGATCGTCGTGGCCCCAAAACTCGCCCACGGTAGGAACATACGAGGGGTCATTCTCCAACCGCTCCTGATATGCTTGGCGCGCAGTCTGTCCACGGCGATGAGAAGCCGATGCTGACGTGGGCTTTGGCTCATCATCAGACACGGGCTGACCGGACGAAGCTGCGGCTGCGGGTGGCTCGGAGGAAAGTTCGGATGATGCGGGGGGTGCAGCAGGTGCGGATGAGCGACGATTAGCAGCAGGGCGTTTCGATTTGGGAGTCCTGCGTGCCACAGGGGCGCGGGGCGTCTTTGCATGGATCACTTCCGCACCAAGGTCGGCAAAATCGATGACAGGGAGATCGGTGGAATTGGCCACTTCATCCATGACCATCTCGGACCAGTTCATGGAGGCAGCAAGCAACGGTGCATGATCGCCGGCGTCTTTGCCTTCGTTGACGGCAGATGGAGTGGTACTGGGACTGAGTAGTGGGGGGCGACCGTTTTGTGGAGCGTCTTCAGATGCGGGCTCGGTCTCTGAATCGCTATCCGAATCGACGGAGGACTGGCCGTCTTCATCAGTGTCCGAATCAGTTCTTGCCTCGCGCTCAATCTCTTCATCGCTGTGAAAACCATTTGCCCTCCCTCTCCTCCTGGGGATCCTGGTTTTAGGTGGCGATGGGCGATGGTGGGGAGATGATGTTAGCTTGGTGGCTTTCAAAGCAGTGGGAGCAGGCATTCTGGGTGATTTGGAAGGTCTCAGCAGGTTTGACAATAAGGGAAAAAAGGACGAGTGCCAGAGGCAATTACCAAAACAATTTGATGCAAAAAAAGTACGTTAGGCGAGTATAAAAGGATAAGATCCAAGGATGAGAGCGAAAGGAGTAGGTGAGGAAGAGGACGGTGACAGAGGGTTGAACGAGCTGCTGTAAGGACAAGGACGACGTTTGTGGGACACTCTTCACCGGGTAATTCCGCTTTATTTTAAAACTCAGCGTGCCTGACTCATACGGCGGTCATAGCTTTGACGATACGACCACATCACCCAGCTTGGCCAACCAATCCAGGACACCTTTTGTCACCTCATCCTTCGCCTGGACCATTATCCAATGGCCCACGTCCTCGAGCTTCTTCTCTTCCAACTTGGGTATCAACACTCTCATCTTGGCCAGCGCACTGGGTGTAGCTGCCAGATCCTTGGCTCCCCAAATATGGAAAACGGGCAGGTTGGCCGGCAGATGATCTGGCAACTGTGCAGCTGGTAACGAGAAATCAGTGTGTTTTGTCACCTTTCCTGGTTCGTGTCACGAACCTTGTTCTTCCTCAAAGCGTACTTTCGTCGTACGATAGTATGATAGCGGGCCGAGCATGTCGCGCATCTGGGAAGAAACGTATCGGAGTTCCTAGTGTGCCCAAAAGCATCAGTGCTTTTTTGTCTCGGCGTTTCGATAACCAAAAATTACGAACGTCAATTGTTAATGGAGGCCTCGACTTCGGTGGCCTCGTTGGTCCCGGATTGATAACCGCCTCTCGCATATTCCCATCCAGCACGATACTTTTCTCATGCACCTCAATATCATATATCGCCCGCAGGAATCGTTCAAGCTACGATTTATCCAGTAGGTTAGCGGATCGAGGGTACACTGGCTCAAAAATCACGTTCCGTACATTTGCCTCGATTTCCTTCGTAGACTCTGGGTTGGCAAAGTACAGCTGGTATGAATAGTTGGGCACTCTCTCAACGATTGCTTCGATTGGAATGTACGTCTTGAGGGGAGGCGTGTATGGAATAGAGAATCTGCCATTGGTAAATGCACCTGTCAACTCCGCCCGATGACGGATGGAGGAATGATAGACGAAACTCACAGGGCCAGCGCCGACAGCCTGTCTGGGTGCCACAACGCGAACCGCCCCGCCATGTACGACCCCCAATCGTGCCCGATCACGATCTGTACAGCGAATCGACGACATCACCATCACACGGTGCGGCGGCGTGTGAGCGTTTGAACAGGGAATCACGACGACACTTACGGCCTTCTGCACTCCAACGACGTCCAGAAGCGCAGCGAGGTCCGCACAGAGCCTCCGCATCGAGTACTCCTCCGCGGCCCGCGGTTTGTCAGTCCCGCCATATCCGAGCATGTCCGGCACGACGACTCGGTACCCCGCACGCACCCATGGCCCGATCTGATATCGCCAACCATACCTGATCCGAGCCACCGACACGGTGTGTGTGTCAGAAAAAAAAAATCAGAGAGAAGGGAAGGGAAGTACGACGCACCAGATGTCGGGAAAGCCGTGGACGCAGAGAATAGTGGGCGCTGTCGCTGCGGACGCGGAGTCGCTCTCGGGCTTGTGGTCGACAAAGTGGTACGTCCGCCCTGTGGAGAGTAGCTCTGTACGGTGATTGAAGCTGGCTGGGTCTGTGGGGTCCATCTGGATGTATGGGGCGGCTTTGCTTTGACGGCTTTGCTTTGTTATATATGGCACGTGGTAAGAAAGAAGCCGGAGAAGCCGGCCGCGTGTACGGTCGGCGTGAGTTCTGCCCAAACAATTGAACTTTCGCGCAACAATTGTGCAGTGGGGTAGCCACCCCCAAGGAAACACACAAGCTGAGGCCCAACTGAGGTACGAAGCACATTCCCGGGTAATAGGAACCGACAATGCGTGGATTGTCTTTTAGAATGGTGATTTAAGAGTCCCTGGACACGCTACCGTACCGCAATACTCCTACAGCCCCGGGCCAAAGAGGCTAATCACAGCAACTGGCGCAGGTCCACCCTCGCGCTGTTTCGTCTGTCCACAGTACGCGATGACGTAGTTCGAAGGATGCCATGTCACCTTGGGCGAGCTTGCGAGCGCGGGGACCCTATGCAGAGGTACACCCGTCTCCGTCGCACACTGCAGCACGATTTTTCAACCCACGACCGGAAGGTAGAAGAATAGGGCGTACGATGTCGATGTAGTTTCCTGCGCCCGCAATCGCGAGATACTCGCCGTCGTGCGAGAAGCTCAGGTCCGAGATCGCTTGCCTGTCATTGAGGGGATAGATAAGATGTGATCAGCTGTCATCACCGCAGGAGCGACACAAAGGAGGTAATAACACGCACTCGCAGACGGTGATCGTGCGGGCGGCGATCCACTCGCTGGTGTCGAACAGATTCACGATCGAGTCGAACCCGCCCGAGGCGAGGTAGCGCCCGCGGGGGTCGAGCGCAGCTGCAACGCAGCCGCCAACGTGCGCCGCGAGGTTTTCGCGCAGCGCGAGGGAGGGCACGTCGACGATGCGGATCGCGTGCTCTGACATGTGCGTGAGAATCACGCTGTCTCCCGTGTGGTTGAACATTGCCGACGATGCCGTCAGCTGCCCATCGCAGGAAGATTGGGGTTAGGCGTGGAATGAAGGGAAAAAAAAAGTGAAGTGTACTGGAGAGCGGTCCATGGGAGACCATTGGGCGGGAGCGGTGGAGTCATCTGAATTCTTCCCGTAGGACATGAAGAAGAGCTGGTTGCCTGAAGAGACGTAAAGCAGAGATCTACCGTCGGGCGCATAGTTGATTTGGACTGGGGAAACTTTGAGCGTGCATTGTTGGATATGTCGGCTTTCTGGTCAAATGAAAGTGCGAAGTGTAAGAAGCAAACGCTGGAGAGGCGAAGAAGAGAGATCGCATACGCCGTGCATCCCAGAATGCGATCCGTCGGTCCTTTTGGCTGGATGAGCAGAACAGTTCTGGGTGAGTGGGGTTCCACGCGACGTAGTCCACTTCGTCACTGTGCGCGCCAGAGAACAAAGACGCAGACCTCGTCTCCATCTGGCCCGTGAGATCAGGATCAGTTCGGCGCAAAGGAAGAGAGGACCGCCACCGGGGACACCACGCACGCTCTTTTCTGGATGGAACACCCGCACCATCCTGTCGATCCCCACAGCGGCTAGCTTCTTCCCTTCACAGCTCCACGCGACATGCGTGATCGCATGTGCGGACGTGATACGAACGTCGCGTGGTCGGAAGGCGGAGAAGGTCGGTGTCTAAGAGACAGCGCCGCCCGTCATGGCCATATTCGCGAAAGTTTGGCTGATACAACGCGTACGTGAACGCCTCTGACGGCAAATGTTGTGTGTGGAGGCGGCGAGGGCGGTCTTTGCGGAGGCTGGACCTCCTCTTCGTCTTTCCCTTGTTGTGCGAAACTTGACATGATGGCGAAGGAGCCAATCCAGTGCCGAGTGTGTCAGCGATGAATGTGATTATCCACGTGATCCGTGGGAAATCAGAGTGGGGCACCCATTGGTAATCGCCAGAGCTGTGGTCGGTTGCTGTGACTCGGTTGTCGACAACGTTCATCGTCTGCTACGGTGACCTGTCCCCCTTGCCATCGTCGCACTCGTCATCGGGCGCGCAACTCACACATAGAGTTAATTCACTACTTGTTTTCCTTTTAAGTCAGGAGTAATCTAGGAACACCGTCGGTAAGTCTGTTTCAAATGATTCCATTCGAAACCATGAGATTGGGATCCTATCTAGCTCGGACGTCTCTCTTGCTTTGTCCGGGTCCACATTTTATTGAGCCCTCGACCCACCTCCCCCCCGCACACGAGAAGATCCCCCTTCATCCTCTATAATGGCCTATCCCAAACCCTTCCCTCTTGCATCACCTCCTAAGCCCCAACAGGCTGCCTTTGCACCCGACCTCTCCGTCCGTCTCATCTGCCCGGACTGCAGAGACCCTAATCCAACCATTATCGAGGAGTTTGGCGCGGGAGACCTCGTGTGTGGGAGCTGTGGACTGGTCCTTGGCGACCGTGTCGTTGACACCCGGAGCGAGTGGCGGGTACGTGCTTCACCTTTTTCTTGACTGTTTCGTCTTGCTGCAATTCCATTCCCGCGTGCTCCAGACCTTCGCAAACGACGAAGGCGACGACCCTTCTCGTGTCGGTGCTGCAGCCGACCCTCTTATGGAGGGCATGGAGCAGCTCGATACGATCATCGGCTTCAAGGACGGCGGCACGGGCATCGCCCGCGAGCTTCAACGCGCGGCAACGCGCTCCCAAAATTCGCGCTCTGAGCGAAACCTCCTCTCCGCATTCCGCGATATCTCCAGCTGGTGCGATCAGTTTTCGCTACCAAAGACGATCAGCGACATCGCCAAGCAGCTCTACAAGCGGGCAGACGAGGAGAAGCTGCTCCGCGGGAAGCCGCTCGACGCCGTTATCGCAGCGTGCATCTTCATTGCGTGCCGCCAGGCACACGTGCCCCGCACGTTCCGCGAGATCTGCAACCTCACCCACGTATCGAAGAAGGTCCTCGGACAGTGCTACAAGGCCCTCGAGCAGGCGTTCAATCTCACTCCCGGGTCGAGCGCAGCGCGCTCCGGCGCCACTGGCGTCGCGGGGCCAGAGGACCTCTTGGTGCGGTACTGCAACCACCTCGATTTGCCCCCGCACGTGCAGGCGATATGCAAGGACATTATCGTCGCTGCGCGAGAACATGGCATCGCGGACGGACGCAGCCCCGTGTCGATCGCAGGCGGCGCGATATATTTTGCGTGTCTGTTGCTTGGCGTGTCCAAGGCCGTCAAGGACATCAGCATGGTGGCGGGCGTGAGCGAGGGGACGATCAAGCTTGTGTACCGGCTGTATTACACAGACCGCCAAAAGCTGGTCAAGAAGGAGTGGATAGCAGAGGGGAAGGTGAACATGGACCGCTTGCCAGTTGAGACGACAAAGTAGAGACATTGCTCCATCACCCACCCATTCCCCGTCTTTTTTTTTCGGATATCTTGTCGATATGAGGCGTTTTCCTCGTATGGAACCGAGACATTTTCTCGTTCCTCAGCGACACAATCATATGTATTACACATACACGTAACCATACTGTAATGACAATTGGGTTTTGAAGTAATTTGATCACCTTCATTGTTATAACAGCGTGAATGCTGGCGCAAACGCACCCTGGAACAGTCTGCAGAATTCTGCGTGGACTCTTGTTGAGAGGCGTGGGAATGGAAGGGTACAGGACAACGTATCGAGACTCGGACGAGAAAGGATTGTGCGAAACGGCTGAGGCTGACGCGTTCGTGGTATATTGCGGACCACCGGATACCATAGTAAGAGGACTATGCGTGGACTATCACTTCGTCATAACTATTAAAAACAAGGTGGAGAAAGTCATATAAATATGATGTGTATATAAGCATAAGTGATTGTTGAGAAGGAGAAATAGTATAGAACGAAGTTTCATAGGCCATATTTCATAGGCCATCAAAGGATGGATGTCGCGCTCGGCTGGGGTGATGTTTGGTTCGGCCCAGCCGCTCTCCCAAACCCCACAACGTCGGGCTCAAAACGACGAAGCCTATCAACCCCCATCAACCGATTTGACCTCTATGGCTCGCACGTCGGTCTTCTCTACGGTCGCCTGCCATGAGACAACTATCAGCACACAATTAGAGTGCCATCATGGTCACCGTACCTGAATCTTCTGCAGCGCTTCGTCCACTTGAGTGCAGTATCGTTGAGCTTGCTTGATTCGGCTATTAGGCAGGCACTTGGCTTCGAAGCCAACTCTAAGGTCTTTAGAACTTGAAGAAGCGTCCTTATTAGAACATAACGGATTGACCAAAGGGGGTTCACTTACTATTGCAGCAAACTGTGAGCCAAATCGCGATCGTGTGGGTTCATTACGGCTTGATGCTTCTCGAATAACGCCTGAGCGCGTTCTAGTCGTCGATCGCTTTCTTCCACTTGTTTTGCTGGTGTAATAAAGGTCATGATAACACGAATGTCGAGGGAAGACATGGCTGGGGACGAGATATGTAGAATGTGAGGATGGGACTTGGATCTTAAATGGTCCGGATCATGGAACTAAGTCAATGGATTTATAGTACCCATGAGTGCCACTGTGCCAATCCCGCAGCCGGTGTCACGACGAGGCTGTGATATATGTAGGCGGTGTATCATAACTCGGGATTGCCGTAAATGGGCTAAGTGGCCCCAAAGAAGAGAAGGGTTCCATTACCATGGCACGGCATGCCCGGGGGGGCCAGACACCATAAGGTAGGAGTGCCCCTGCTCTACGCTGCTAACCGAGCGTGCCTACGTGAGTTCATGCACGTTCACGCTTAGAATGGGCACCGGGCTTTTACCTCCGAGAAGCAACGGTGACCCTTGCGGTGCCCTCAATGACAAAACTCGAAGCGGAAGGATTTCCCGGTGCGGTGTTCACAGTCGGAGTTGTAAGTAATTTCCATATATGGGAGTCTGGGGAACAGTAGCACGAGCTACTGCACAGGTGTGTACTTGCCAGTGACCCGGAGTACAGCAGGTCCTGGGATTGAGACTATAATAACCTTACACTTTGTGCCGGTCTAGAACATCCGGAGTCTCCATAGAGGCCAATTTTCAATTCTTGCTGTGGTCGAACAAGAAGGCGAGGGTACTGCAACTCCACTGGCAGCACGTAATCTTTTCTCAAAGTAGGATGACGATTCAGGGGAGCGCCGCCGACGCAACTCGAGACTTGGGGGATGGTACTTTGCATAGCTTTTTACCACGCAAAAGTGCGGGCTTGACCTTAACATAACTAGCGCCGGTAGAGGTTCCCGAGGCCGACTCTTTCATATACAACCCGAGCTTTACGCCGTGTCACCAGTATCGCCTCGTACAAAACCGAGAGGACTATCAATTCCCGCAAGAGTCGCTATAATGTCTTCCTATACACTGATATTGGATCCTCACGGCCCCTGGAAGGCCTCGTGTCGTTAGATGCCGATGACGCATTGGTTCTACAGGTATGGTGAACTATTGATCGTCGGGATGTCACAACTACATTAGCGTCACTTTTCAGCCCGAGTCAGATGATAGGTCACTTTCCAGCTCTCTCAGGACACCCGTCCAGCCGACCTCTCCCAATGTAAACATCGTCCAGGAAAGCGGAGCCAGCGGACGAAATCCAGCACAACTTGAACCCCTCCGACTCGATGTAGTACGTGGGAACTCCATCGATGACTTTTCCATCCAGGTACGACATGATCGCGTAGCCCACCGGAAAATGCCTCATCGTAGCACGTGCGCGTACGTTCGTAGAACACGGGGTCGGAGCTCGAACGTACGATCAACCGCTGGGCGAACGAGGTGCTACGCATCACCCCCGCACCTGCGGCGGTGCTGCAGGAAGCCATGCTGATGGACCTTACGGCCGTGGGGGAGAGCGCCGCGCTGTTCACGGACGTGCGGCCAACGATGGTGCAGAGCCTGCTGCGGCACGCAATGGCAGAGGTGATCTCGGATGGTATCATTAACTCCGTGGTTGTGACAAACTCGGCAAACGCGAACTTGGAGTACACGCGCATGCACGAGCGTCTCTACGCCCTTAAGTTTCCATCCCACCTCTGGAACGCAGGAAATGCAGCTCTGACGCCCACCCCCCAAAACATATAATGATGGTTCCTTGTCCGTCACTTTACCTTTTTCAAAACAAACGTTTTTGGGCCGTCTCGGTTTTTCTCAGGGGATCCAACTGCAGCTGCGGTCTGGCGTCGCCACACGTTCTCCGCCGCGGTAGAGGTTCTGACCCCCGAGATGATTCAAATGATCCTCAAAGACAACATGCCGTCTCTTGCAGCGCTCCTGCCAGACAGCGCGGATGACCCGCTCGGAACACGTGGCGTGCTCCAGGACGCGTTCCAATTTTCGCGCATGCTGCACGGCGCGCCAGCCAGGGCGGGCCCGGGCGCGGATGCGCTCTACCGCTCGTTTGTTCCCGAGCTCGCGAGTACTTTATATCCGCGCCAGGTCGAGGCCGTGAAGCGCTGCCGCCGTTCTGAACGCGGCGAGGGCGAACGCGTTGCCGCGATCATTTTTCCTGGCCTGGTCGAGATCTTGCCCGCGCCGCCCGGGCACTGGGGCACGCCTGGACAAGGCACACTGACGGTCGTACGGAGGGCGCTGGTCATCTGTGAATATGCATTACTGGCGACTAGCCATACCTTATCGACGCCGCCACCACCGCCGACGATTTAGAGTGGTGTCCCAAGAATTTTTGTTTTCCCTTCTGCGGACAAATTCCTACACTATTATACCCTATACGGTTTGTTTGTATTAGTCCTAGCTTGAAAATATCCCTTCCCGGATAACACTCGGGGACGTCGCCTTCCGAAAGACAGTAGAGAGAACCATTTTTGATTAATGGATATATCTAACGACCCTGCGCGACGAGCGGCAAGGACTCGGAGAGGGAGGTATAGGTATGCCGTCACCAGGCACGACCGCCGACCGGACGTACACTCTATGTACGACCTGCCAAGGGTTATTCAACTAATAACTAGCGTATCACCGAATGATCAATGCACTTCTGAAGTGTATCCTACCTCCAGCCTCCGCCCCGCAGCGCCTAGGCACCAGCGCGACGTGCGAGACGACTGGCGCGATACTCGAAACAAAGTACGACGCAATGGCCACCGCGCGGACGTGCCAACGGCACTAAGTACCATGCGGAAGGCAGGCAGATACGGGGCATAAATGCACCGGTTCTCGTCGAGGTCAGTGCGAAGTCATGGTGGTACGAGCTACCGAGGTGGTAGTCGTGGTCGAGGATATAATGGTCTTGGAATATGCGCACACATTCTAGAATAGGGGGGTATGGAAGGAAGGGGGTGTGATGTAAGGGGAAAGCCCACTGCGGGACAGTTGAGGGGAATGAAGAAGAGCCCAACTTTAGGGTGGCAAGGCAGATGGGACAGGCAGGACAGGGCAGACAGAATGAACAAGTAAGACGGGGGGGATAAACAGGGCAGGGCAAACGGGACAGGGCAGACGAGACAAACAGAGTAGGGTAGATGAGACAAACAAGCGGGGCAGGGCAGGACAGACGGGGAAAGACAGACGAACAAGTGGAGTAGATAGGACAGATGGGGCAAGGCAGACAAACAGGTGTGGCAAACGGGACAAGGCAAGGTAGAAAAACAGGCGCGCAGATGAAAGCGACCACGAGGCCATGTAGAAAAACAGCCGCAGCAGATGAAGGGCGACAACGAGGCAAGGTAAAAAAAACAGGCGCGCAGATGAGAGCGACAACGAGGCGAGGTAGAAAAACAGCGGCGGCAGATGAATCGATGAAGAGCGACAACGAGGCAAGGTGGAAAACAGGCGCGCAGATGAAAGCGACAACGAGGCGAGGTAGAAAAACAGCGGCGGCAGATGAAGCGATGAAGAGCGACAACGAGGCAAGGTGGAAAAACAGGCGCGTAAAATGAAGGCGACAACGAGGCAAGGCAGACATACACGCGGGACAGATAGGACAAACAGGACAATACCCGCGCATTTCAAAATGGTCGTAGAAATTCTTTTCTACTCCTTGGGCTTGTACGTCATACTTCAGCGACGCAACCGTGACTATCATAGCACTTGAGAGTCACTTGAGCTGGTGTAATACCAGAGAGAACGCCCAGTCTATCCTTATAAAATGGCTAAACTACAACCCGCTAGAATCACTTCAAGTTCTTGACACTTCCAGACCAGCTCGCGTGCCTTACAACTTCATGGCTGATCATCGCGTTCCATCTCAACAGGCCGACCACATCTCAGCAAACACATACCCTCATCCTACTCTCCACCAGTCACACGGTCATCTGCAGCGTGTTGCGTTTCTCATTGTGTCAGTCGTCATTGTCGTTTACCCATGTGTATCGTTCTTTAGAACCCTCATGTGAACGGTGATGATCGGCAAGACGTCCATTGGGAGGTCCCTCAGCCTTTGGGGAATGTGGTTGTGCAAGGTGAAATGCAGTATCCGCCCCGCATCGAGGTACCCAATTACGACGTGGCACACCATCGCCCTCCCCCACTACCTGTAAGCGATATTTATTGGTGTAATGTTGATTCCCCTTCTGACTATAACATTTTGCACAGTATCCGGAGGTTCCATACATGCACATGCATCGTGACGTCGGAGTTGCCGAAGCCGTCCCAGCGCAAGCACACCATTTTACTCCAGTGTGTAGAGCCTTTCTTCTCCCCACATATATCCAATCTGATCATTTGGTGCAGGAGGTCCAAGGGAATCACGATGGCCTTTTTGGCTACGGTGCTCAGTTTCCCGTAGCTGACCCTCCCGAGGCTTTTCCCGCCGCCTGGCCCCACCCAGCCCCACTTGCTAACATGCCACCAACGAACGGCCTGAGAAATCTTGCTGGCCATTACCTCAACAATCCTAATACGCATGTTAGCATGCTTCAGATTGAGCCCGGCCCTAGTGGTCGTTTCGAGGTGTGGATCGTGCTCGAATTAACCGATATTTTCTGAAGTTGGCATTCGTCGTCGTAAACGTGATCCTCGTCATGCACCCACGATGTTTGAGCTTTAGAGATATGTATACGTCGTTTCCTCGCCGCGGTTTTCTAAATGTCTTGTTTGTTATTGCTTCATAGCTACTATCTCGTGTTTAAACGGTGCCTCTATTAGAATCGTACTGCTACGTTATCGCTGTGTTCCCACTTTTATGCTGTTGGAGGTTACCGTGATCTGTTGGAAAGCATGAAAATATGCGTGGGCGAGGGGCAATGCAGTGGCAGAGGCACTCACCGCTGTATAATTTCTCTATCTAGCACACCCACCGCGGAGGCAAGCCCTCGTGTATACCATGCGAGTTTTTCATTGGATGTTGTCAATCACCCCTTCCACGACGTAGGAGATTTAGCCGGTCTCTGCCGGAGCGGGCGGCATAGAGCGTAGCCTTCATGAGTAAAAAGACGAGGCGGCACGTGCTCATTCCTTCACCATCCGTCCTCCGTCCTCCTAAGCTCTCGACTGGTTCAGAACACTTTTTGTATTGCCCACCCGCTGCGCCCAGTAATTGCCAGGCCTATGAGGCTTGAGGCTCCATGTTTTCCGACCTTCATCAGGTCGCTCCGGGAGGGCCCGCCCGTCGTGACCTCGCCTCGGAGACCCTCATCCTGATCGAGAAGTACTTCGTGCTTCAGCTCGTTCTCTTTGCAGTCCTCCTGCTTGGTTCTTTTTCTCGTCACTGTCTATTACTACACACAAGAGCTAGTACACTTCCGCGCCATACGCCGCTCCCTTTCCTTCCCGGTGACATACCGAACCTAAAACAGAGAGCAAGGCAATAACTCGCAAAGACCCGAGACCGTCTCTTTCATATACAACCCGAGTTTGCGTCAAGTGAGACTAATATCTCTTCCTATAAAAACTGAGCACTATCAACCAATTCCCGCAGAGTCGCTATATAAATAGGCTAATGCTCTTCGCTAATATTGGACGCTCTAGGCCCCCACAAGATCTTGTGTCGTTAGACGTTAATGTTTCGGGGGTACTGTATGCAGACCTATTGGTCGTCGGGATAGACATACCAACGACCGTAGTAGCATCACTTTTCAGACCGAGTTAAGTGATGAGCCATTTTCAAACCCTCTCGAGACAATACCCGTTCGCCTGATCATCCCAAAAGCAGATTTCGTTGAGGAGAGCAGGCCGCTCGGCCCGCTCGAAATACTTTGTTGAAGCTCTACACATAGCCCTTCCGTCATGGTACGAAAGCATGATTGCATAGCCCACCGGAAAATGCCTCACTGTAGCACATGCACCCATGCTTATAGAACGTGGCGTCACCGCGATGAGGATCACCAGTGGGCGATGAAGGGTTGAGTGCGAGTATAAGGGTGAATCGTCCCGAGGGAAGACGTAGACGATTAGAAGTGAGGTAAGGTGGGATAAGTACGAAGTCAGTGAGAGGATAGAGGGGGGAAACGTTGAGCTAGAATCGGCGCGTGTGCGATGTGCAAGTCGACGTTTACACGAGATATCAGACGAAGGAGCTTCGGGAATGGATGGCAAGTGAAGTAGATGGATGGATTGACGCTTCTCAGACACGAGAGCCGAGAGTTATGTATACATGAAGAACAAGCCACAGGACACAGAGTAAAACAATAAAGATACGGGTAGGCACAGCGAATGCAGACACAAACTGAATACAATAGGTGGACGCGAATGAGACACAGAGCAAATGGTGGCGATTCGGCGTCGTTGCACACGCAGCGTGACGTGGACCTTACGGCAAGGTGCCACGTATCACTCCCGCACTGGCACACATGGCGTTGCTGCAGGAAGCCATTGAGACGGACCTTCTGAACGTGGGAAAAGAGCGCCACGCAGTTCGCGAACGTACGACCAATGATAGTGCAGCTTGAGAGCCTACCGCGGCGCGCGATGGGCCGAGATGATCCCAGATGGCATCCAACTCCTTGATCGTGAAAATCTCGGCCGAGGCGAACTCAGAGTTCATGTGCGCACATTCTCTTGGCCTGTTTCCTTCCCACCGTCTAGAAAGCAGGGAGCGCGACTCTGACGCTTCCTTTCCCCATCCGTCCAGCACGGACAGGTGAAGGAAGCGTCAGAGTCTTTTTGCTTCCTTCCCCTGTCCGTTCCGCACGGACAGGGAAATGAAGCGCCAGAGTCTGTTTGCTGCTTTGTTTTTACTTTGACTTTATTTTATCAATGCCCCCGGCGGGTTGTTCCCCCTGGGGATGCGAGTGCCACTACGGTCGGGTGTCGCCATACGTTCTTTGCAGGGGTGGGGTATCTCTCCCCCGAAACGATGCGGATGATATTCGCGGAGAACATGCCGTCGCTCGTGGCGCTTCCGCATAGCCGGAGGACCCGCTGGGGACGCGCGGTGGTTCCAAGACGCGTTCAAACCCTCGTGCATACTGCACGGCACGCTAGCCGACGTAGACACGCTCTAGTCCCCGAGCTCGCGAGCACCTTGTATCCGCACCATTTCGGGGTCTTGGAGTGCGACTAGGAGCGAGCCTTTTTTCCCCGGCTTCGTCAGGGTTTTGCCCACGCAGCTCTGGTCTAGGGTTGCGCCTGGAGAAAACATGTCGACAATCGTACGCAGGGCACTAGTCATTTGTGATGCGCGTTACTGGCGACTAGCTATCCCGTATCGGCGGATCCATCGGCACTTGAGTTTTTTTCCTGTGCGATTGCCTTTTCAAGCAGTACAAAGTCGTGGTCACAGGCCCGACGGGCTCCCAGACTCCGTGCTAATACTCCGCGCAGTGCTGTTACCCACGCCTCGTGTATCTTTTCCCCACATCCAACTGCCGTGTCTCGCTACGCTACGCACACGTAACATTTCATGGCTTATGGAGTGAATGACCTCTGGTGGCACCAGTCACCGAAGTGTTGGTCATAATTTGCGAACATAATGACCCCACGCTGTGCATACTTTGGAATAGTGTTATGTTGAGGAAAGAGGGGGGGGGGGGGCTCAGCAGGACAGTTAAGGGGAAAGCGACCTCCAGACGACCAGAACGGCGAGAGTCCGCGAATCTGGTGACGGTGACCGGTGATCATAAATGCAACCATAAATGCCAGTGCCAGTGCTACAGTGGGTGTCCCTTTTCTCGAAGTCGCTTACTGTATTTAATTACGAGCCATTCACCACCTACATTTATCACAGCATCATAGGGACTTTCATTTCTCATACAATAGCGTAGTATGACCGGGGGCGGCAGACACCATAAGGCAGGAGAGCCCCTACTCTATGCTGTTAACCAAGACTGCCTGCGTGAGTTCAGGCCGTTCAGGCTTTGAATGCTCCGGGCTTTTGCCTCCGAGTCTGAGAAGAGATAGTGCTTCTTGCTGTGCCCTCGATGAACTCAAAGTGGAAGCATTTACCGTACACTACCGAATGCAGTATCGACCATCATGCATCATGGACGGGAAATACTATGCATGGGAGTCTGGAGACTGGGGGCGTAAGTTGCTGATCGATCCAAGGACCCGGATCTTCATGGCCATCCTCGGCACCACATTCGCACCAGTCAAACCCCCTTATCCCTTCTCTCCTCCTGCGAAGGTGCTGAACGTCTCACGCGCTTTCGAAGCCGGAATCCGGTCCGCTACCGAACGTGCCACCCGAATCCACCCGAACCCACACTGAGGGTTGATTTCCTCTCACGGTCTCTTTTGCTTCCGTCCGAACGTGCAGCCTGCTGCATTAACATGCGTTTCTGCCGGCTACCCATGCGATGCCATCTTCACGAACACTTTCTCGAGCTTCGGTTATCTATGTGCGATTCAAGGAACTTCTTAGGATAATTTGCGTTTCGTAACTGTAGTGGGCTTGGTAGTGGGTCGCGCTACGACTGGTCTATATCTCTGGTAGGTGTCCCAGAATAAAAATGGATCAAAAAAAAAGAAACGTGATACTCGGTTATTCACATACAACTCGAAGCACCTCTCTAGGTTACTTTATGCCTCACAGGTGTAATGGGTGACGCACTTCCTTTCTCGGCAACCACCACCACCTAAGCCACGTCACACTGACTCAGGGGTAAAGGTAGCACTACACACCGCAGAAAGGAATAAACACACACGCCTACCCCTCCCTACGTCTGTTTTAGCACTATTAGAAACCCTCCCATTGCACAAAAAGCTTCATCAGAAGCAAAAAAGGCGCAACCATCGGTATGACCCCCAAAGGAGTTACCACCCCGGGTGCCGCAACGCACTCTCCTACAGCACACACTCACAGAACCACCAGATCTACAACTAAAGCTAGCGCACGGCCCAGCACCCCCATGGCTACAACAAGCATGGATCAGTCAAAGCCGAAAACCCTTTGCGCCTCACCGGAAGCCAAAAAAGCGCTGAAGGATGATGACTGCTACGTAGACGAAAACCCCACCACGTCCTCCTCCCTCATTCGCACCCTAATGCTGATCATTAAGAAATATAGCGCAACTGCCCCCAAAGGGATGACAAGGTCCCTACAAGCACTGGCGGCACTCATGCACGAAAACGCATTGGCACAACAATCCCCCCCTCTAGTCGATGTCCTCACACAAAAAGTAGGAGAACGCCTGGAGACCTCCATGCAGAGAGAGCTAGAAAAGATAAGTGTTCTTGTTACGGTACGGACTTGATGACTCATTACGCACGACTCATGACCGGTTATGACTACGGTCCGGTATCAGTATTAGTCATGGATTCTTACTTTGCATCAGTCAGCATAGTAGTTCGCATATGATTGTGACTCATGTATGACTCATTCCTAGGATAGCTGTACTAGGGTTCGAGCTAGTTATGCTACTGGATACTTACTGTTCTAGCGGCGCTTTAAAGCCCGCGCATATTTGTATAAGTAGTCGACTCGGAAGACCAAGAGTCCCCATCTTGGTCTTCTTCAATCCACCATCTTGACTCGTCTCTTGTCAACCTTAGTCTTTGACTAAGTGTGCCTCCGCTTCTATCCACCAAGGGATAACACTTCTTCACCTTAAGCTGCAGCGTGTGCTGGTGTGCCCCTGTTCAGCCTGCGTTGGGTTGACACGTGATCCCCATTCGCCTAACTTTCGCTAAGTCGATTACGCCTTCTATGAGTCCAAGTCGGACTAACGCCGGTGGAGCGTAACATTAAGACCAAGATCCTCATCGTGGCGTACTCGACCAGAGACCAGTGGACGTCTTTCCATCCCTATCATATTGAACGACGAGGAGATCGTAACATACCAACAAGATTCTTGGGAGCAGCTCAGTGGAGAGAACGAGGAGAAGACACCGGGTATTTTGTAGAGTTTAACGGTCCTAACCGTTTCCGACCCGTTGAGTTCAATTTCAAACACCTCTGTTGGACCGAGGTTACTTGGAACCCCATAGATCACCGCTGGGATATTGTACGACCAGCTGGAAGAAACTACAACTGCGACATCGACGCGCGAGAGCTTAATAGCCACGCAGATTACGGTCCTATCGACGGACAAGCACAAGAACATACAGACAAAGGGATCAGCGGGGAAGAAGCCTCTGAAAGTCAATCACCAAGCAGAGGAACAACGCCAGCCGAAGACACCAGCCTGGGAGCTATTGGTGATCACATCATACGGCAAACTGAGTCCCTTACTATTCACCAACCCGAACCAGAAGTAATTCACATCCACAGTCCAGCAGTTGCAATGGCAACCGCCACCGTTATGCAAGAAGAAATACAACTCACTACCAAAGCAAGGGATCAAATAGCCCTCGAAGAACAAAGACGCCTAGCAGAAGAATCGCGAGCTAACTTGGCTCCCATTAACCCTTACACTGGCCATCGAATGACCAACAATGATGTAGCAATTCATCACGCCATTGGACCCGACGTAGCCGACCCACCTAGTGGAGGAGGAGGACCCCCTGGCGACTTGCCAGGAGGGGGAGGACCCCCATCAAGAGGACCCGGATTCGGGGGATTCCCTGGAGGATTCCCAGGGGGACCACCAGGAGGAGGACACCCTGGAGGAGGATTACCAGGTGCAGGCCCTATTATTCCCCCTCCAAGTAACAAATTAGCTGGCGAAGCACCTACAGTATTCGACGGAGAACGCGCCAAAGTTGAAGCGTTTCTCACTCAATGGCATGTCTACTGGGGCATGAATGCTGATGAAGGCATCATGGCGACTCCATATCGACGCGCCCTACTTTTTCTCTCTTATATCAAAGGTGTTACGATTTTCCCTCGGACTCGCTCTTTCGCATATCACTGTCCCCTTCCCTGTACTATATGAGCCCTGTACGATTACGCGGACCTTACGATTATCCGGTTCCTATCGCGCACCTTACTTATCGATGTTTCCTTCTGATAAAGTTCAACATGTGCTAGTTTCCGTTGTGTTCCCAATCACGCGCGACCCCGCGTGATTTCCCTTTACTCCCAGTAAGACACCCCTTTGTTCCCTTTATGTCCCATCCCTTGTTCCGATACTAGCGATGGCGCCATCTGTTTGTAGTCGCCATACGGACTATTATCTATTTAAACCTAGTCCTATCTAGCTTGTACGGTAGACTAGACTTCTTGTGTAAATACTACACTTGAACGCCTTTGTGCTTTCCCAAGTCTCGCGAATTCCCCTTGTCTCTGCCAGACCTTCGAGCCTTGGCCTTTCCCTCTACGATCCAAGTGACCACTGTCCTTGTGATCCTTGTGCACCATCTCGCTGAAGCCAAGCCTTGGAGCTTGCGCTACCACAACTCGACTGACTCTGTACAGGTCGTACGCAACGCCCCTGTAGTGGCGTTACATTAAGTCTAGTCTCCTACACCGTGGCTCTCACCAGCCGAAGCCGAACCAAGTTTGTCCAGGAATACCTGGAACGACACACCGACGACGACCTCCGATCCTCAATCAAAGGAACGGCCACTTGGAGGAACACCCCTCACGACACAGGCTACTACGTCTTTGACCCTGACAAAAACACCTACAAACCCATCGAATATATCGAAGATCAACACATCTGGGCCTACATCGCCTATTCAGACAAAAAGAACTCTTGGTACTCAATCAAACCAGTACCCGCATCCCTTGGGCTCGGACCAGGGAAAACCCGGATACAAGGCATTGACGTCGACTCTGACGTTGCAGAACCCGACTCAGACAGCGAAAACCCAGACCCTACTCTTACACCTACTATCACCAGAACAGTCGACTTCGCATCATATGCCGATATGTCCACCACCCAATCCCAACTCGCAACCACCCTCACCCGGTCAGGAAGCGGCCAACCCAGTGGAGGAACGTCCTCCTCTACGGCTGCTCCAAGTGGTGGAGGATATCCTGTGGGAGGAAGTGCGCCGGCAGGCGGAAGCGGCCCTCCAGGAGGCTCAGGAAGCCATCCTGGAGGCGGTGCACCTGGAGGTGGAGGCGGTGCGCCTGGAGGTGGAGGCAGTGCGCCTGGAGGTGGAGGCGGCGCGCCTGGAGGTGGAGGCGCAGCTGCAGGAGGAGGAGCAGCCCCGGGCCTCCTCAACGGGAGACTTGGAGGAAACACCCCGCCGGAGTTTGCAGGAGATCGGGAATCAAGTCGGGCGTTTCTCAACGCCTTCTCCCTCTATCAAGGAATGAACCCCACCGTGCAACAACTGGTGGTCCCGTACTCCCGCGCAATGACCCTCCTCTCCTACATCCGAGGCCCACTCGTGGATGACTGGGTTGAAGAACAAATCCAGTGGCTTGTCGCCCAACTAGTAGCAGGAGTGGCCCTAAACGAAGAAAACCTTTGGGACACTATTGAAGCACGATTCATTCAGGCCTACACCGATACCACGCAACAACAGAAGGCCCGACACTCCATCCAAACTCTAAGGATGGAAAAGGAAGACATCGACACATATATCGCAAAGTTCTCGAACCTCGCCAACAAGGCAGGCTATAACAAAGACGAAGCCACCACATTGGAAATTTTCCAGAAGGGACTCCCCAACGCCCTCATCGTAAACGCAATCAAGTTCCATCATCCAATCACATGGGATGACTGGAAAGCAGCCGTAACACTGCAACAAGCCGAATACCTCCTTCTGAAAGACAAACTCACGAAAGGAGGAAATAATAAACGAGGAGGAGCATCCCGTGACCAGTGGCTGTCAGCATTAAACAAGAATCGAGATCCCAATGCGATGGATGTTAGCCGCACAAGAGCTAGAGCCGCTCTAACAGACACCGAAAAACTGCAACTGCAGAAAGAAGGAAGATGCTTCCGCTGTCGAGGCCAGGGGCACATTTCCCGCAACTGTCCCCAGAAGTCTACCACCATCAAAACAACTGAAACCACTACTCCCGCAACCAGCCCCCCCACAACCGCCACTATCTCCATGACCGCATCACGCCCCCTTTCTAACGAAGAACAAGTGGACGCCCAGGTAGCAGCGCTATTCGCTCAATCCCCAGAAGTACGAGAATTGATGGTGGACAAATTATTTAGCCAGAAGAAGGATTTTCTGAACGCTTGAACCTGGCGGCCTGGGCTAGAGCATTAAAACTTAGCATGTACAATAGCAGATTCCGATCCATGCGAATTCCAGTTCTTTTCAAATCTGCTCACACGACGGCCGAATGAAATGTCCTCATCAATTCCAGCGCCACCGATAATTTTATAAGCGCAAACCTCCTGAAACAACTAAAGATAGCTTGGCTAGCTACCGAACGTCCCATCAAGATATGGAATGTGGATGGAACCCACAATCAAGGAGGGGAAATCACTTCCTTCACCGACCTCACGGTCAAAACAGGAGGAAAGACCCAACATCTCAGGTTCCTTATCACCGACCTGGGAAACGATGAAGTCATACTCGGATACCCTTGGTTCATGGCCTTTGAGCCAAAGTTCCACTGGCGAGATGCCACCCTTGATGAAGAATTCCAACTGGTAGTAATTACCAGCCTGAATTTGTCAGACAAAGCCATGCCTATGGAAGCTACCATTAAGGCATTGGAGACGTATCAACTTGACGAATTGGCCTGGGAGCAACTGGAAGGAGAAGAAGCGCCACTCATCCGACTGCGAAAAACGACAACAGCTTTGGAACTTGCGCAACAAGAAGCAGCCAAGAAGCCGCAAAAGACCTTTGAAGAACTCGTCCCTGAAGAGTATCGCAGACACCATAAGGTCTTTAGCGAAGAAGCCTCCCAACGCTTTCCCCCCTCACGGACGTGGGACCACGCCATTGATCTAATCCCAACTGCCCCTGAAACCATGGACTGCAAGGTATACCCACTTACGATCCCCGAAACCGAAAAACTGTCCGAATTCATAACCGAACACCTGGACAAAAAATACATCCAACTGTCAAAATCCCCCTACGCTTCCCCCTTTTTCTTCATCAAGAAGAAGGACGGGAAACTGCGGCCGGTACAGGACTATCGTCGCCTCAACGAACTAACCGTAAAAAACCACTACCCACTCCCCTTGATCCCTGAACTGATCGATCGCATCCGAGAGGCGCGACTTTACTCTAAGCTCGATATCCGATGGGGGTACAATAATGTTCGAATCAAACCGGGTGACAAGTGGAAAGCGGCGTTCAAAACCAACCAGGGGTTATTCGAACCGCAAGTCATGTTCTTCGGCCTTACCAACTCCCCCAGTACCTTCCAAACCATGATGGACACCATATTCTGGGAACTAGTACTGACCGGAGAAGTTATTGTCTACATGGACGATATTCTAATCGCAACAGCAGACAATCGCACCCATCATCGACAAATTTTACATCGTGTCCTGGATCTATGTGATGAACACGACCTATACATCAAACCAGAAAAATGCGTATTCGAGGTTTATGAAGTGGAATACCTAGGCCTGATCATCGGACACGGCAAGCTGCAAATGGACCCAGTAAAAGTACAGGGTGTATGGGATTGGAAGGCACCAAAAACCCTAAAGGAAGTACGAGCCTTTCTAGGCTTCTGCAACTTCTACCGACGATTCATAAGAGGATTCTCCACGATAGCAAGACCACTCCACGACCTCACAAAGAAGGATACACCATGGGAATGGACGAAGTTCCGGCAAGAAGCGTTTGACACTATCAAGGAACGAATTAGCTCCGAACCTGTACTCCTATTCCCAAAACTTGACCAACCCTTCGAGATAGAGGTCGATGCCTCAAGCTACGCCCTAGGAGCAGTACTAAATCAAAAGGGAGAAGACCAGAAGCTACACCCAGTGGCGTTCTATTCGGAATCACTAACCGAAACGGAGCGTAACTACGACATCTATGACAGAGAATTACTAGCCATCGTCAAAGCCCTACGAACGTGGCGCACATATCTTATTGGCTCCCCCCACTTGATAACCATCCACACCGACCATGCCAACCTCCAATATTGGAAGGAACCAAGAAAGATCAGTAGACGCGTGGCACGAGAATTCCAGGAACTCTCTGAATACAATTTCGTACTCAAACACATCCCCGGCACCAAGAATACCCAAGCAGACTCCCTATCAAGACGCCCTGACTATAACGATGGAACAACGGACAATGACCATGTCACAGTACTACCAGAAGAAGTGTTCCTAAAGATCACCCAGATGTCCATGCACGATATGGACATATGGACCCAAATTACTCAGAACATGGAAGAATCGGCAGTACTCCCATGGGTCAAACCCCATAACCTAAAGAAGCACGACGGGCTATGGTGGAAGGGTGAGGCCCTCGTTGTTGTGGGAAACAACGACCTTAAGCGGGGGGTAATCACCTTTTTCCATGACACTCCAAGTGCTGGACACCCAGGAATCGCCAATACCCTAGAACTAGTACGACGCAACTTCTGGTGGCCGAACATGCGAAAAGACGTGGAAGCGTACGTCAAGGGATGTGCCATCTGTCAAAGCAACAAGATTAACTCCCACTGACAAAAGCCCCACCTGTTCCCCATTACCACAGATCCAACAGCTGAACCCTTCGAAGTGGTAGCAATGGATTTCATAGTCAAACTCCCCGTATCCAACAGATTCGATTCGATTCTCACCATCACCGATCACGATTGCTCAAAAGCATCAATATTCATTCCCTGCAATGAAACCATCACATCAGAAGGAGTGGCCAAACTCTATCTCCAACACGTATACCTGCATTACGGCCTACCCAGAAAAATTATATCCGATCGAGACCCCAGATTTGCGTCTACTTTCATGAGACAACTGTGCCGCACTCTGGGGATACAACAAAACATATCATCAGCATATCACCCCCAGACCGATGGCCAGTCGGAACGCACCAACCAATGGCTGGAACAATACTTATGACACTGGTGCAATGTAAGGCAAGATAATTGGGCAGAAGTCCTACCGATGGCACAATTTGCGCACAACTCCTGGGCAAATGCCACAACCAAACACTCCCCATTTTCGCTCCTTATGGGATGGGAACCGCGAACCACCTGGAGCCCCAAACCGTCGAGCTGCCCAGCCGTGGACCAACGATTGGAAGAACTGCTAATACTCAGGCAACATGCCCAGGACAGCATTAAACACACGCAACGCCTTATGATGCAACGAGGCAAAACGGGGTTCACACCTTATCAACAAGGAGACCAAGTATGGCTAGAAGGGACAAACCTCCGTACCTTCTACCCCACAAGTAAACTAGCCCCAAAAAGACACGGACCATTCAAGATAATGAAGGTTCTATCAGACGTTTCTTACGAGCTCGAACTCCCCACTACATGGAAGATCCACCCGGTATTCCATGCGAACCTCCTCACACCATATAAGGAGACAGAGATGCACGGCGCAAATTTCACCCGACCTCCACCTGACCTTATCAATGGAGAAGAGGAGTATGAGGTGGAGCGCATTGAAGACGCCCAGGCACGAGGGCGAGGGCGCAAACTCCACTACCTAGTAAAGTGGAAAGGATTCCCACCAAGTGATAATACGTGGGAGCCTGCAACCAGCATGACCAATGCCACAGATGCCATCAAAGACTACTATAGACAACACCCATCCGCCAAAGGGGCTGGACGAACAACATAAAAGGGGACTCGACCACCCTAAAGAATTCCCCAATCCTGCAATGACCAACACGCCAGTCTCTGACACCACCCTAGTTCAAATCCTCAGTAACCCGCAACTTGAAACTGCCCTCGAACGAGGGATTGTTACCATCGACCTCTCGAACGTCCCCCGACTATCACCACCACCATCTCCCCAAACTCTAGAACGAGAACCGGGAGAACTCACCCCGTCAACGCCAGAAGAGGGACAATATTCCCCCACACCTCCTCCACGACAGTCACACACTCCCCCGCCTGAACCACCTGCACCTTCGCCACCATCTTCCGCACCCTCCACACCACCACCACCACTTGAACCCTTCACTCCAGTCCGCGTCCACACACCCATCGACTACAATCGACCTGACTCCCCTCCTGACGACTCTGATGACCCCGGCGCCCCCTTCTTCCCAAACACACTAGGCACCCCGAAGTTCTACCCCCTACAGATTCCACTACCCGATGGTGGATCCAATACTGCGAAGTATATCTACTATCGCAAAGGATTCACCGAGGTAGTAGGAACAATGGGCGCCGGACAACCGCACTACGGGGAAACAGTCTATCTCTCATCACTTAGGCCTAACGTCTTGGCGCCCCCCTTCACGGTCGAACAACTCCAGTTCTTTGATCCCCATGACATTCGCGCCTGTGCCTTAGACGAGACCCTCATCGAGCTTAACTCCCCGTGACTCACAGCCGAAGTCACTAGGCTGCATACCGGGCTTCTCGCGCTCAAGGAAATCGATGAGAAATGCGAAAAACTGGAGGAAGACGCTCGCAAACTACGGTCGGACCGACTCACAGTGGACCTCATGCTGGCTAGCACTAAGAGGCGGCTTCAGTATGCGGGAGCCCTTGCCACCATTGGCAATGAATACACGCGAATGACAGCCCTCCCAGCTCCCCTCCAACACTCTCGCTACGCCATACCCTTTTCTCCACGATGAGGGGGACCACTAGAATTCCCCCGCCTCGCCGACAAACACCACCGACGATGCTGCTATCACTGTGGCAGTTTTCATCATCTCGTACGCGACTGTCCCACTAGGCCACGACCAGCCTGCCGACACTGTCAAAGTTAAGAGCACCAGTCTTATCGATGCATCTTTCGTCGTGCAGGAATGGTCGAGGAGGTCATCACCACCTCTCAAGCAGATGAACGTATTCGGCAGGCAATAAACACTGAAGCATCTACCTCCTTCACGGTCCCAGAGCCTCCAACCATCGCCACCGAGACTCAAGGGAGGTGGTGCGGACGATGCTTCCGCACTAACGCCGATCACGACGAAATCCGATGCCTGCAATACGAGATGTGCCGCAAATGTGGAAAGCGCGGTCCCCTCTTCTTCCTCAAAACTCATTACTGTCGGCTCGACATCTCTCCGTGGCCGGAGAACGACCTCAACGCCGACATCTACGACCTTGTCAACCCGGAGTCCTGAAGTCGAGGCGTCTTCAGGCCAAGACGGGGGGTAATGTTACGATTTTCCCTCGGACTCGCTCTTTCGCATATCACTGTCCCCTTCCCTGTACTATACGAGCCCTGTACGATTACGCGGACCTTACGATTATCCGGTTCCTATCGCACACCTTACTTATCAATGTTTCCTTCTGATAAAGTTCAACATGTGCTAGTTTCCGTTGTGTTCCCAATCACGCGCGACCCTGCGTGATTTCCCTTTACTCCCAGTAAGACACCCCTTTGTTCCCTTTATGTCCCATCCCTTGTTCCGATACTAGTGATGGCGCCATCTGTTTGTAGTCGCCATACGGACTATTATCTATTTAAACCTAGTCCTATCTAGCTTGTATGGTAGACTAGACTTCTTGTGTAAATACTACACTCGAACGCCTTTGTGCTTTCCCAAGTCTCACGAATTCCCCTTGTCTCTGCCAGACCTTCGAGCCTTGGCCTTTCCCTCTACGATCCAAGTGACCACTGTCCTTGTGATCCTTGTGCACCATCTCGCTGAAGCCAAGCCTTGGAGCTTGTGCTACCACGACTCGACTGACTCTGTACAGGTCGTACGCAACGCCCCTGTAGTGGCGTTACAAAAGGCGTCAACGTTAGTGAATGGGTATTAGCCATGCTTACCTGGCTCAACGGCCAGATACAAGCTGGAATACCCCGCACTAGTGAAGGGCTATGGAACGAAGTCACGCGCAGCTTCATGCAGCGCTTCCGGAATACGATGGAACAAGAGCAAGCTCAATATGAGCTCAAAAAAGGAATTAAGATGATCGGGGGCAATTTAGATGAGTATTGCACCCAGTTCGAACAATTGATACGCCGCGCTCAGTACCGGCTTGATGATCCCCAGACGTTGGATCTCTTCACAAGCGGGCTGCCAAAAGACCTGTATGAGAAGGTCTATACCCTCAATAACCCCCGCAACTATCGCGAATGGAAGGAGGCCGCAACTACCCGACAGCAGCAGTACCTTTACCTTAAAGCCGTATTGAACAAAGGAGTACCACCAGGACAAGGACAAGGACGACAATGCCAACAACGACAATGGCAAGGACCGCCAAGAAGTTCTTGGCAACCAAGAAACCTATCCCGAGATCCAAATGCGATGGATACTTCAGCAGACTGAATTCGAGGGCGACTCGCAGGAGCGGAAGATATACTCGCACCTCGTCCCCCGTACCGGCCAAGGGGAGGATTCCTCCAACGAGGAGGAGGACGTAATAACCAAAGGCCAGTCACCTGCTATAATTGTGGAAAGGACGGACACATGGCCCGTGACTGTAGACAACCGCGAGGAGGTCACCAACCTCAAGCATCAACTAGTCGGTATGTTGACACCGACTATCATCAACAAGAACCCGAAGTCGCCACCAGGGCGGTTCAAGACATACCCCCTCAACAACGTGCCAGCGATTGGCTCAACGGAGTGGCAGGAGAATCAGACGACGTAAAAGACATCATCCTCCAACAGTTGTGGAAGAAGGAGGGTTTTCAGGACGCCTGAACCCATCGGCCTGGGTGAGGGCAGTTAATTGTAACAGTGTAATCATGACTCGCTATCGTTCTATGAGAGTTCCAGTATCAATTTGCACCAGTTACGCAATGGCCGACATACGAGCATTAGTCGACTCAGGAGCAACCCACTGCTTCATGAAACCATCCTTTGCAAAAAGGATGGGGCTTGGGACAAAGCAACTCGACATCCCAAAGAAAATATGGAATATAGATAATACAGAAAACAGATCGGGGCGTATCACACATTATACCGATGTTGATGTCCAAACTAAAGGAATTCACAAGGAAATCCGCTTCCTTATCACAGACATCAGAAACGAAGATATCGTATTAGGATACCCGTGGCTAGCCATTTATGACCCGCACATCAAGTGGTCACAAGCAGCCATACACGAAGATATGCTCCCTATCATTATTCGATCAACCAACCCCTGTGTCAAAGCAATGCCGGTAGTTGCAACGACCACTGTCCAGGACGAAGACTATGAGATAGTACACTCCTGTGTTATCACAGATGAACAACGACAACAATTCAAAGAAAGATGCCGAATCAGGGCCACAGCCACCGACCTCGCCATCGCTGCTCAACAATATGTGACTAAAGCTGAGTTACCACCCGAATATCGAGAGTTTGAACGTCTCTTCAGTGAAGAGGCATCCGACAGGTTCCCACCAAGCAGACCCTGGGATCATGCTATCAAATTCAAACCCGGGACAGCTGACGCAATTGATTGCAAGATATACCCTATGACTCAAGAAGAAGATAAGAAACTGCGCGAATGGATTGACGAACAACTCAAGAAGGGGTATATACGACCCTCTAAGTCACCATACGCATCATCCTTCTTCTTCATCAAGAAAAAGGATGGGAAATTGTGGCCTGTTCAGGACTACCGAAAAATCAACGCCGTCACTATCCGCAATCAATACCCACTCCCTCTTATCTCTGACCTCATTACTGATCTCAGCAATGCCCACATCTACACCAAACTTGACGTCAGATGGGGGTATAACAACGTACGCATCAAAGAGGGAGATGAAGAGAAAGCAGCGTTCAAAACACGCTATGGACTGTTCGAACCAACGGTGATGTTTTTCGGCCTAACCAACTCCCCGGCAACGTTCCAGACGATGATGAACTTCATCTTTAGGGATGTTATCACAAAGCATGAACAGCGGGGTACCGTTATTCGTGTCTACATGGACGATATCGGTATCGCCACCGGCCTCAATCACTCCCTACCGGATCACATCGACACAGTTAAGGACGTACTCTGCGTATCCGTGGAACATGATCTCTACTACAAGCTGGAGAAATGCCTCTTCCACTCCCCACGCATGGATTACCTGGGGGTAATCCTTGAAAAGGGGGTGACACGTATGGACCCTGTCAAAATTTCGGGTATTAAAGACTGGCCTACGCCAACCAAGGTCAAGGACGTCCGCTCTTTTCTCGGTTTTTGCAACTTTTACCGACCCTTCATACGAGGTTTCGCAACCAAAGCACGACCTCTCAATAAACTCACGCGTAAAAACACCGAATGGCACTGGGGAACAGAGGAAGAAAAAGCGTTCCAAGACCTCAAAACCCTTGTCACCAGCGAACCGGTCCTTGCACACCCAGACCTTACGCAGCAATTTGAACTAGAAGTCGATGCGTCCGGGTTTGCCACCGGAGCTGTCCTTCTCCAGCATAAAGCGGATGGCAAAAGACACCCCATCGGTTATTACTCATCCACTCTCAGCGAAGCCGAACGAAATTACAATATTTACGACCTCGAACTTTTGGCAATTGTCAAAGCTTTCTGCCACTGGAGACCCCTCTTAGCGGGCTCCCCCCACAAGATCAAAGTTTTCTCTGACCACCTCAACTTACAATATTGGAAGTCACCACAGAAGATCAGCAGACGCGTAGCCAGGGAAGTACTCGAACTCTCAGAGTACGACTTTGAAATTCACCACATCAAAGGCACTTCCAATGGATGCGCCGACGCACTATCTCGAAGACCAGACTACGATCAAGGAGAGAATGACAACGAAGGAATAACCGTATTACCAGAAAGCGTTTTTGCATGTGCTACCACGTTAGAGGAGCCACGACATCCCCACTGGAGACCCAAAATTCTACCAGTCGAAATGACTCCTGAACACCCCATTTATGAGCAAGATATAGCTAAGTTGAAACCCTGGGTCGACGCTCATAAACTAAAAGATATCGAAGGGACGTGGTACAAAGATGGACGCTGGGTGGTCACCGGAGGCATCCATGACAAACGCACTATCATTGCCGCTCACCACGATTCCCCTGTCTATGGTCATCCTGGTATTAAACGTACTCTCCAGCTTACTGAACGGCATTACTGGTGGCCACAAATGAAGAATGATGTTCAAGATTACATCAGAGGCTGCGCCGAATGCCAGCGGCACAAAGTCAATCTCCGCCCCATCAGAGCATCCCTGCAACCCATTTATCCCAAACCGGAAGCCCTGCCATTCGAGACCATTGCAGTGGACTTTATTACGAAACTCCCCATCTCTTGAGGTTACGATTCCATTCTGACGGTAACAGATCACGACTGCACCAAAGCCGCCGTCTTCATCCCATGTAACGAAGAAATAACAGCCGAGGGAACGGCTGCTTTGTACGTATCTCACGTTTTCCCACGATTCGGGCTCCCCTCGCGTGTTATCAGTGACTGAGACCCCCGATTCGCATCCAAGTTCATGCGAGAGATATGCAAAATCCTTGGCATCAGCCAAAATATCTCAACCGCTTATCACCCCAGAACCAACGGCCAATCGGAACGAACGAACCAGTGGCTAGAACAATATCTCCGCTTCTGGGTAAATGAACGACAAGACGATTGGGTCCGTTATCTGCCAATGGCAGAATTCACGCACAACAACTGGCCTAACGAAACCACGCAGGAGTCCCCCTTCTTCCTCTTATCAGGGTTCAACCCTCGCGCTGATTGGACTGATAGGCCTTCTCCTATCCCACAGGTGTCACTTAGGCTGGATCAGTTTAAACAGGCACGACAGCGTGCCTTCTCCTGTATGCTTCGAGCGCAAAAGTCATGGGTCAAACACAAAGATACACCCAAGTTCAAAGAAGGAGACCTCGTATGGCTAGAAGGACACCACTTACGCACCCACCAGCCAACCGCAAAACTGGCTGCCAAACGACATGGACCGTTTAAGGTCATCCAGGTGATGTCCCCTGTCAACTATCGCCTCGAACTTCCCACACAGTGGAGCATCCACGATGTCTTCCACATAGATCTTCTCACACCTTATCGCGAAACACCCACGCATGGACCAAACTATCAGCGCCCACCACCGGATTTGGTCGATAACGAAGAAGAATATGAAGTCGAGAAGATTCTGGACTCTCGGCGATTCGGCAGAAGATGTCGGCTCCAGTATCTTGTCAAATGGAAGGGTTATCCTGACTCAGATAACCAATGGATAGATAAGGATGACATATTCGCCGATGAAGCTGTTCGGGAATTCAAACATTCCAACCCCGACAGGGAAACACATATAAGGAGGGCCCTCTGTCGTGATAAGTCCCCATCCTCCCTTCACTCCATGTCCTCTACTCGACGCAATGACCAGCTCGCACTCCTCTCTACCCTCGTCAACGACTCCTCCACCACGCTTGTTAACCCCGACACCACCAACAACACCGCAGCCACTGGAACTGCGGGTGGAAGCCGTACCTCCGTGCAGCATGAGGAAGACGGCCCTATCACTAGTGAAGAACTGCACCAGACACTGCAATGATTCCCTATGCCCATACAGGGAACTCTTGACGACGATCCAACAACAACTCAGCCAGCACCTCTGCCAATGTACACCCTCACAAATCCCGACACCGGTGAGCCCGAAGTCTTTCTCACAGAAGACGAGCTCTTTCGGCTTCAAGCAGCTGTCCCACGTGGTGAAACCACCCAACGCCATGCAGAAGTACGAGCAAGAATGGAAGGAGACGGCGGCGCAGTGGCAGCGGGAGCAACTGCATATCGCCGCCTGCCGACGCTGAATGATGAAGGAGCGGAGGGAGTATTGGATGAAGATGAGGATGAAGACGAGCTTAGAGACCACTACCCCATCAGGCACGCATTCCTTAACCATGAATTCTACGCTGAAGATCCAGCCGCCACTCCCTACCTCGTCGACGCAGCGGGGGGGCCTCTACACCGAGGACAAGTCGCCGTGGCACAAGCGGCTCGTTATACACCAATGGGTGAACGAGACCCAGCAACCAGGGCTGTCGTCCCTGAAGGGTTCCAGGTCAATCGAGGACCCGATTACATTCCGTTCCCGATCAAGCTCCCCAACGGACCGACGATACAAGCCTCCCACATACAGGTTATCAGAGGAGGAGACCCCTTCGTACTCGGACTAGCTCCGGGGTCTGGTTTCATTTACGGTAAACCCCTATACGCCACTCCTCACCTCCCAAAGGACAACCGCGCGTTCATCCCACACGAGGAGTATTTTATGCTCCGCGATCGACACCCTACAGACTTGCTGCTCATGCGCATCGGGGATGTCACCCTCACTCAAGAGCTGCGTCGGTTCCGGCAGTTTGCCTTCGCTGAAGACCAACTGGAGAAGCGGATTCGGCAGTTGCAGATGGAGAAGGAAATGGTGACTGTGGACAAAAAGGACAGTCTCTATCGGCTGGAGCGTGCTAACATATTGGCAAGGATGGAGGATGAAGCGGAGCAGATGAGGCAAGAATTGGTAGCGGATTAGTGAGGTGGGCCTCACTACTGAAAAGGGGGTGATGTTACGGTACGGACTTGATGACTCATTACACACGACTCATGACCGGTTATGACTACGGTCCGGTATCAGTATTAGTCATGGATTCTTACTTCGCATCAGTCAGCATAGTAGTTCGCAAATGATTGTGACTCATGTATGACTCATTCCTAGGATAGCTGTACTAGGGTTCGAGCTAGTTATGCTACTGGATACTTACTGTTCTAGCGGCGCTTTAAAGCCCGCACGTATTTGTATAAGTAGTCGACTCGGAAGACCAAGAGTCCCCATCTTGGTCTTCTTCAATCCACCATCTTGACTCGTCTCTTGTCAACCTTAGTCTTTGACTAAGTGTGCCTCCGCTTCTATCCACCAAGGGATAACACTTCTTCACCTTAAGCTGCAGCGTGTGCCGGTGTGCCCCTGTTCAGCCTGCGTTGGGTTGACACGTGATCCCCATTCACCTAACTTTCACTAAGTCAATTACACCTTCTACAAGTCCAAGTCGGACTAACGCTGGTGGAGCGTAACAGTTCTAATTAACAGCTCCTTAGCTGAACGCATTACACTGCAGACCGCCGTGTCCACACTCGGAGAAACAGCTGCCTCTCTAGAGAAAATGGCCTCTGACATGGCAAACAGCATCACCGAAGTCACGGCGGTCACCTCCCAAGCAGCCAACACTGCCCGCTCCTACAAAGAGGCCCTCACCAGCGCGCAGATCAGCACAGAGCACGCCCCAACGCCCACACCCGCAACAGGCCCAATTGGCCGCCACACCCCACATGACATCTTAGTCAGTGTAGACCTGAGCAGAGACAAAAAATCCCGACAAGTCATCTTTGACTCGGACAAGGAGGAGGACTCCTACCTCAACTCCTTCGAGATCCAAGAACGCGCAGACAAAGTGCTGGCGGATATCCTCCCCCCCCCTCCAGAGGGGGCTAAGGTCGAAGAGGTAATCAAACTGAGGAACGGTAGCTTCATCCTCCAGTTTGCCTCCAAGGAAGCGGCAGACTGGTTTAAGACCCCGATCAACGAATTGGAATTCACAAGAAAATTCGACTCGGCCCTCTCAGTCAGGGAAACAGTTTACCACATAGTCGTCCCTAGGATCCCTACCACCTTCGACCCCTCCAACACCAATCACCTCCGCGAAATAGAGGAAGTCAACAGACTCCCGGAGAAGGCGTTAAGACGAGCCAAATGGATAAAGCCGGAACAAAGGTGCTCGCAGGGACAGAGATTCGCCTATGCCGTTTTCTCCCTCACCTCCGCTACACTAGCTAATAGACTTCTCAAGGATGGCATCTATGTGTGCAGCGTCAGGACTTTCCCCAAGAAGCTCAAACACGAGCCAAAACAATGCATGAAGTGCAGGAAATGGGGACACTTCGCAACCAAGTGCCACGCCACACACGACACATGCGGAACATGTGGCGAACAACACAAAACCAGAGACTGCAAAATGGAGGGGAAACGCTTCTGCATCTCCTGCAAATCCGACACGCACGCCAGCTGGGACCGCAACTGCCCGACCTTCCTCAAAAAATGCAAAGACTACAACAGGTACCACCCCGAGAACAATCTAGTATATTTCCCGACGGATGAAGACTGGACGCTGACAATACAACCAGACAGACTCCCCATCAAGGACAAATTCCTGGAAAAATACCGGGTAGGAAGCCTCCCTCCCCTCCAACTAAACGGCTGACATCCTCCCTCCCGACAAATTGAACGGAACAGAAAACCCCCTCACGCAGGTAAGACGGACAACCAGACAACACTGGAGAACTTCCTCGGAAATCGTCCACATCCCACACGAAAACGTCGCACCCTCAACCACCCCTCCCTGCCCTAGACGAAGACGACTACAACATTCACTTCGACGGCGACATCATCGACCTGCCAGCTGACTTCTTACAAATCCCTAAAATATGACTTTACACGACCTAACCAAACTAACCAAAGACCACAAGAAACTAGCAATCTGGCAGCAAAACATCAACAAATCCCTGGCATGTCAGCACGGGCTCATCAGCAGCGGAAAGTTAGCAAGTCTAGGCATCGACATCATAGCTCTTCAAGAACCCTCAATTAACTTTCTCAACAAATCCATCACCTCGAAAGACTGGATCCCCCTATACCCTTCAACACATGAAAAACAACCGACTAAGACTCGTTCCATTTTACTAATAAGAGGAGACGTGCTGACTGAAAGTTGGGAACAGGTTGACTTCCCATCCGGCGACGTCACAGCCTTACATATCACGGATAGCTGGGGAACGCTGACGATATTCAATATCTACAATGACTGTGAACATGATGACACTGTCAGAGCCCTATCCACCTTCCACAAGACGCATGAAAAACATATCCTAGGCAACGACCCCACCAAACAAGACCACCATCTAATCTGGCTTGGCGATTTCAATCGTCACCACCCGTACTGGGACAACCCAGAGGACAGCAGACTATTTAGACCCGAAGCTATCCAGGCAGCCGAACTGCTCCTCAAAAGCGTGGCTAATCTAGGAATGGACATGGCGCTAGCCAAGGGTACTCCAACGCACGTCCACCACGTCACCAAAAAGTGGTCCAGACTAGACAACGTCTTCATAACCGAACACAGCCTCAACTCCATCATTGTCTGTGACACCCTCCCCGAAGCACAAGGAGTCAACTCGGATCACGTTCCAATTACTACGGTCATCAATTTAGAGCTGACTAAATCCCCCGCACAGATCATGAGAAACTTCAGAGACGTCGATTGGGATGCCTTCCACAAAGCGCTGGAGAAAAAGATAGCGGAAATGGGTGTTCCCAATCCAATAAATTCTCAAACACATCTCAACTCAGAATGCGATAGGCTAATATGCGCAATACAGGAAACCATAGAAGCCGAAGTTCCAACCTCAGACATCAACAACAGATCAAAATGTTGGTGGACAAAGGAGCTCAAAATCCTCCGCAGAGAAGCTGAGAAGCTCGGAAGAGTGGCGTATAAGTTTAGGGAATGCCCCGACCACCAAATACACGCCACCTACAAACACACCCGAAAAAGATACGACAAAGCTATACAATACACGAAGCAACATCACTGGAGGGACTGGTTAGAAAGAGCGACCGACCCGGACATATGGACGGCACATCGGTACATCTCGGCACCAGCAAGCGACGGAGGAAAGACAAGAATCCCAAGTCTGAAAGTCCAAGACGACTCAGGTGAAAGAACCATCACCCGGAACTCAGACAAGAGCGCAGCGCTGGCCAAGATTTTCTTCCCCAACAAGCCCTCAGTGTCACCTGCCAAACCTTGCAACCCAGAATACCCCACCCCAGCTGGTACTCTCAAAGCGATAACCAAGGATCAAATACACAAGCACATAGCACAGCTAAGCCCATACAAGGCCCCGGGCCCTGATGGGATTCCCAATATCGTCCTAATCAAATGCGCTGATATCCTCGTTAACAGACTATGGACGATCTACAACGCTACAGTCAACAAGGGTTGGTACTACGACCCCTGGAAAACGTTCACGATGGTAGTACTAAGAAAACCGGGCAAGCCGAGATATGACGTTCCCAAGGCCTACAGGCCTATCGCCCTTCTCAACACGCTTGCAAAGGTACTAACGTCCATCATGGCAGAACAACTCTCCTACCACTCCGAGAAGCACCAACTTCTCCCCCAACACCACTATGGAGGACGGCCAGCCCGCACAACCACAGACGCGATGCACACGCTCACGCTCCGGATCAAAGACGCCTGGAGAAGAAAGAAAGTGGCCTCGGTGCTCTTCCTAGACATCAAAGGCGCCTTCCCCAACGCAGTTAATGAGAGGTTAATACACAACATGAAAACACGACGGGTCCCAGACAAAATAGTGAAGTTTACACAAAATCTCCTCCAGAACCGCTTCACTACGCTGAAATTCGACGATTTTATTTCAGACAGTATCCCGATCAACAACGGTATAGGACAGGGAGACCCCCTATCCATGATCCTATACCAATATTACAACGCGGATATTCTCGATGTCCCGAAGAGCGAAAGCGAATCAGCAATAGCCTACATTGATGATGCTATCCTAATCGCCATCGGAGATGACTTCACGGATACTCACAAGACACTAGCGGATATGATGACAAGGGAGGGTGGTGCGATTGACTGGTCCAATGCCCACAATTCGCGTTTTGAATTCAGTAAACTCACGCTGATGGATTTTGCCCACCAGAATTGCAAAAAAGAAAGAACCCCCATGAAAATACTCGACACCACCATCACCCCCTCAAAAAACGCCAAATACCTAGGTGTCTATTTCGACCAGCACCTCAACTGGGGAGCGCAATACAACTATGCACTAGACAAAGGCATGAAGTGGGCCGGCCAGATCAGAAGGGCAGCCGCTCCAAGCTGGGGTATCACACCTAAATTTGCAAGGAGACTCTATACAAGCATCGCAATTCCCCGTATCCTCTACGCAGTCGACGTCTGGGGAAGCGTGGAAGGCCGAAACAAAATAAACGGAGAAACAGATAGAATACAAAGACGAGGAAACAAGTTCACAACTATACAAAGAGCCGGTACACTAGCCATCACCGGTGGTCTAAGAACATCGCCCACAGACGTCCTAGACGCACATTCCTACATCCTCCCATTAAAGCTCGAAGCTGAAAAACACTTACACAGGGCGACAACTCGCTACGCCACACTACCAAAAGACCACCCCCTCCACGAACCTGCAAGGAAATGTGCGGGAGGAAGAGTCAAAAGACACAAAGCCCCGCTACACCACCTCATGCAATCGTTCTCAACCAAGCCGCAACTGTATGAGAAAATCCCTACCGTAGGACGCGACCCAGCCCTCTCACACAAACAACCCTTCGGCTTGGACATAGCCAAAAACAAGGAGTCGTCAATTAAAGCTGACAAAGAAGGTACCAAGGTAATCAAGGTATATTCGGACGGGTCAGTGCACAACGGCACGGTAGGGGCCGCAGCAGTACTCGTCAGAAAGGGCAAAACAGAGAGGATACTACACTACCACCTTGGCTCAACAGAACATCACACCATATTCGAAGCAGAGCTAGTAGGTCTCTTGCTAGTGCTCCATCTCGTCAAAACCGAGAAGGGAAACAAGACCAGCATTGTGATAGGGGTGGATAATCAGGCAGCCATCTCAGCGATCTCATCGCCAGGCAGCAAATCAGGGCACGCCCTGGCTGACATATTTCACACCGCAGCAACAAAGCTGCGCGCAGCAGGAGGCCCAAAACTTTCGCTAACAATTCGATGGACTGCAGGACACGTAGACATACAAGGTAACAAAAAAGCGGACGAGGAGGCGAAAGCGGCAGCAGAAGGGAAAACATCGCCAACTGCCTCCCTCCCAACTCAGCTCTGCAAGCCCCTCAAGATCAACAAATCCGCTGCAAGACAATGCTTTAAAGAAAAGCTCAAAACCTGGTGGAAAAACGACTGGGAAACATTGTTGCGAGCACACAAATTAAAACAGATAGACGTCTCATTACCATCTTTAAAATTCCTGAAGCTGACGAGTGATCCCAAACTATCCAGAAAAGGCGCAAGCTGGATATTCCAGTTGAGATCGGGTCACTTCCCCCTCAACTCATACCTATTCAGATTCAAGCGTACAGAAAGCGCCAACTGCCCAGCATGCAGGCACAGCTCAGAAACTCCACAACACTTCATTCTCGACTGCCCGGCATATGCACACGAATGATGGGTCCTCTTAAAAGGAAAAAGACCGTCGGAAGCAACATTTGCAAGCCTAATGCGAGAACCCAAGACGCTAATCCCCCTAGTCAAGTACATACACGACACGAGCAGACTCTCAAAGGGACATGCAGAGAGCAGCGCAACACAATGGAGGGACAAAGGAAAAGAGCGATGTAAACCAGAGCAAGGAAGGAAGAGACAGGGATTGTAATGCCACTACAGGGGCGTTGAGTACGACCTGTACCAAGTCAGTCAAGTAAACGGTAGTCCAAGCTCGGAGGCTTGACTTCAGACGTAATGATGCACAAGAGTCACAAGGGTGTATGCCACTTGGACTATAGAGGATGGCTAAGACGCGAAGGCCTAGCAAAGGTCGAGGATCGAGAGACTCTGTGTCGAGTGTAGTTATTACACAAGAAGTCTAGTCTACCATACAAGCTAGGTAGTGCTTGTTGATAAGTGGCCCGCGCGCACTTAGCGGCTCTAAAGGACTTGCAGATATGGACTGCTTTAGATAAGATTTATTGGACCTGTAGATTAGATTATATGATCTGTACAATCTCGGACTTCTTAGCTTATCTATGACATCATGTACAATGACATCATATAGAACACTCTGGACACTTCATTGTACTGTTCCCTTTGTTCTCTTTGCGGCGTTATCTTTATTGTGATGTCATTATGATATCACTTACTTCTAGACTCTCCTTGTACTTTCTGCCCTTGTTCTCAGAACGTCCATTCCTTTGTCCGTTTGTAGAACAATAACTGTCTTGTAGTATGTGACTAGTGTTACATCCCTTGTATAGTGTCACTCCCAGAAAGTGTATGAGTAGAGTAGCATGTACGCTCCTGGTCCACATCAGTTCTCACTGTTTGTGTGCCAGGTAAGCTCCCTTCCCTCCAATGTATAACATCAGTTCTCACTGTTTGTGTGCCAGACTACCATCTTGCTTTACTTGCTTGACACCTCCTGTGCTGCTTCTCAGACATCCTCTATATCTCACCACAGTCTTCAGTCCACTGTGAGTATAGTTCCTATGTGTCTGTTCATCAGTGCTAGGCTTAAATACCCGTTGTATCGTACTGGACAAAAAGGGGATTAACGCCATTCCCTATTGGAGAACAAAGGTAAGTCATATTGAGAACAAAAGGATGTCTGGATCAAGGATAAAGGAGAATCACGCGGGCTCGCACGTGGTTAGGAAGTGGACGGAAACTAGCACATGTTGAGCTTTATTGAAAGATAACGACGATAAGCGAAGCGCGTGATAGGGACCAGGTAAACGTATTGTCCGTGTAGTCATACAGGGCTCGTAACATGGGGAAGGGATGGAATGGAAAAAGGAAAGAACGAGTCCGAAGAATGGAACAGAGTAGGGATAGAAAATCGTAACATTACCCCCCGTTCAGGCTTGAAGACGCCTCGACTTCAACACTCTGGGTCGACAAGGTCGTAGATGTCGGCGTCCAAGTCGTTCTCCGGCCAGGGAGAGACGTCGAGCCGACAGTAGTGGGTTTTGAGAAAGAGGAAGGGCCCACGCTTGCCACATTTGCGACACATTTCGTATTGCGGGCATCGGATCTCATCGTGGTTAGCGTCAGTACGAAAGCAGCGCCCACACCACCTTCCTTGGGTCTGGGCCGCGATTGTTGGTGGTTCAGGGACTGTAAAAGAGGTGGTGGCCTCCGTAGCCATGGCCTGTCGTATACGTTCATCGGCCTGGTGGGTCATGATCACTTCCTCGACCATGCCCGCTCATCGAAAGATGCATCAGTAACATTGATGCTCTTGACTCTGGCAGTGACAACAGGCTGGTCGAGGTCGAGTGGGACAGTCGCGCACGAGGTGGTGGGAACTGTTGCAGTGATAGCAGCGTCACCGATGAGGTTTGTCCGCGAGGCGAGGGAATTCTAGTGGTCCTCCACATCGCAGGGAGAATGGAATGGCGTAGCGAGAGTGGCGGAGGGGTGTGGGTAGGGCCGTCATGCGTGCATATTCATTACCAATGGTAGCCAACGCTCCTGCATATTGGAGTCGCCTTTTAGTGCTGGCTAACATTAGGTCCACCGTAAGTCGCTCTGACCGTAACTTGCGCGCGTCTTCCTCTAGCTTCTCGCACTTCTTGTCGATTTCTTTGAGTGCTAAGAGTCCCGTTCGCAGCCTAGTGATCTCGGCGGTGAGTTGCGGTGAGTTCAGCTCGATGAGAGTTTCGTCTAAGGCACAAGCGCGGATATCATGGGGGTCGAAGAACTGCAGTTGTTCTGCCGTGAAGGGGGGTGCCGAGACATTCGGCCTGAGTGACGAGAGGTAAACTCCCTCTCCATAGTGGGGTTGCCCGACACCCATTGTCCCCACTACCTTGGTGAACCCCTTACGATAGTAAATATACTTCGCAGGGTTGGATCCACCGTCTGGTAGTGGGATCTGTAATGGGTAGTACTTGGGGGTCCCTGGGGTGTTTGGGAAGAATGGGGCGCCAGGGTCGTCTGTGTCGTTGGGGGGGGAGTCAGGGCGGTCATAGTCAATGGGGGTATGGACGTGGACTGGGGTGAACGGTTCTAATGGTGGGGGTGGTGTGGATGATGGGGAGGATGGTGGTGATTGAGGTTGTGGTTCGGGTGGAGGAGTTGATTGTTGTTGAGGAGGGGGCGTTGGGGAGTATTGCCCTTCCTCGGGTGTTGACGGGGTGAGCTCCCCAGGCTCTCGTTCGATGGGCATAGGGTTGGTGATGGTGACGTGTTGGGGGGATGGCGGAGGCGATAGTCGGGGGATGTCGGAGATGTCGATGGTAACAATCCCTCGTTCGAGGGCGGCTTCGAGTTGGGGGTTGCTGAGGACGTGGACGAGGGTGGTGTCGGATACTGGGGTGTCAGTCATTGTTGGGCTGAGGGGATATGTGACTGAGGGTGTCCTTATATCGTTCGTCCAGCCCCTCTGGCGGTTGGGTATCGTCGGTAGAAGTCTTTGATGACGTCTGCGGCATGGGTCATGTTTGTTGCGGGTTCCCAGGTGTTATCGCTTGGTGGGAACCCTTTCCACTTTACTAGGTAGTGGAGTTTACACCCTCTTCCTCGTTCCTGGGCATCTTCGATTCGCTCCACTTCGTACTCCTCTTCCCCTTTGATAAGGTCTGGTGGAGGTCGGGTATAGTTTGCGCCATGTATCTCCGTTTCCTTATATGGCGTTAGAAGGTTTGCATGGAATACTGGGTGTATCTTCCATGATGCCGGAAGTTCTAACTCGTATGAGACGTCTGATAAGACTTTGGAAATTTTGAAGGGTCCGTATCGTTTCGGAGCTAGTTTGTTCGTGGGGTAGAAGGTACGGAGATTGGTTCCTTCTAACCATACTTGGTCTCCTTGTTGATAAGGTGTGAATCCTGTCTTCCCTCGTTGGGCCATAAGGAGTTGCGCCTGTTTGATGCTGTCCTGCGCATGTTGTCGGAGTATTAGTAACTCCTCTAATCTTTGATCTACCACAGGGTTGTTTGACGGTTTGGGCGTCCATGTGGTTCGCGGTTCCCATCCCATGATAAGTGAAAACGGGGAATGTTTGGTGGTGGCGTTCTTCCAGGAATTATGAGCGAATTGTGCCATGGGTAGTAGTTCTGCCCAATTATCCTGTTGTACGTTGCACCAATGTCGTAGGTATTGTTCTAGCCATTGATTGGTGCGTTCTGATTGTCCGTCCGTTTGGGGATGATACGCCGACGACACATTTTGTTGTATTCCCAACGTTTTGCATAGTTGTCTCATGAATGTGGACGCGAATCTTGGATCCCGATCTGATATGACTTTTCAGGGTAAGCCGTAATGGGGGTAGACATGTCGGAGATAGAGTTTTGCCACTCCTTCTGATGTTATGGTTTCGTTGCACGGTATGAATATTGCCACTTTTGAGCAATCGTGATCCGTGACAGTGAGAATCGAATTGAACCCCTTTGATACCGGGAGTTTGACTATGAAGTCCATGGCTACTACCTCAAATGGTTCGGCTGATGGTTCAGTGGTGATGGGAAATAAATGGGGTTTCTGTCGGTGGTGATTGATTTTGTTACTTTGGCACATTGCACATCCCTTGACGTAGGCTTCCATGTCTTTGCGCATATTGGGCCACCAGAAGTCGCGTCGTAATAAGTCAAGGGTGTTTGTAATTCCCGGGTGTCCTGCGCTTGGGGTATCGTGGAAAAAGGTGATCACCCCCCGCTTAAGTTCGTTGTTTCCCACAACAACGAGGGCGTCGCCCTTCCACCACAACCCATCGTGTTTCTTGAGGTTGTGTGGTTCTATCCATGGGAGGAGCGTTGTTTCATCCATGTTTTGCGCGATCTGAGTCCATATGTCCATGTCATGCATGGACGTTTGGGTTACTTTGAGGAATACTTCATCTGGAAGTACTGTAACGTGATCGTTGTCGCCGGTGCTGTCGTTGTAGTCGGGTCTTCGTGATAAAGAATCTGCTTGTGTGTTTTTCGTACTGGGGATGTGCTTGAGTATGAAGTTGTATTCTGACAGTTCTTGGAATTCCCGTGCTACCCGTCAATTGATTTTTCTGGGTTCCTTCCAATACTGCAGGTTGGCGTGGTCTGTGTGGATTGTTATCAGATGGGGGGATCCCACAAGGTATGTTCGCCAGGTGCGTAACGCTTTGACAATCGCTAGCAGTTCCCTATCATAGATGTCGTAATTGCGTTCTGCCTCTGATAATGATTCGGAGTAGAACGCAACCGGGTGTATCTTGTTGTCCTCTCCCTTTTGGTTTAGGACCGCTCCCAGGGCGTAACTTGAGGCATCGACTTCGATTTCGAAGGGTTGATCCAATTTTGGAAACAGGAGTACGGGTTCGGCGCTAATCTGTTCCTTGATAGTGTCGAATGCCTTCTGCCTGGCTTCTGTCCATTCCCATGGGGTGTCCTTTTTTGTGAGGTCGTGGAGCGGTCTTGCCATGGTTGAAAATCCCCTTATGAATCATCGGTAGAAATTGCAGAATCCCAGGAAGGCCTGCACTTCTTTTAGTGATTTTGGTGCCTTCCAATCACGTACTCCTTGAACCTTGACCGGGTCCATTCGGAGTTGTCTGTGTCCGATGATAAGTCCCAGGTATTCCACCTCGTAAACCTCAAACACACATTTTTCGGGCTTGATGTACAAGTCGTGTTCATCGCAGAGGTCGAGGACTTGATGCAGCACTTGTCTATGATGGGCGAGATTGTCTGCGGTTGCAATCAGGATGTCATCCATGTAAACGATGACTTCTCCCGTTAATACTAGCTCCCGGAAAATGGTGTCCATCATAGTTTGGAAGGTACTGGGGGAATTGGTAAGACCGAAGAACATGATTTGTGGTTCGAATAATCCCTGATTTGTTTTGAACGCCGCCTTCCATTCGTCCCCTTGTTTGATTCGGACGTTATTGTATCCCCAACGGATATCGAGCTTTGAGTAGAGTCGCGCTTCTCAAATCTTATCGATTAATTCGGGGATTAAGGGGAGTGGGTAATGATTTTTTATAGTGAGCTCGTTGAGGCGGCGATAATCCTGTACTGGGCGCAGTTTTCCGTCCTTCTTCTTGATAAAGAAGAAGGGGGAGGCGTAAGGGGATTTCGATGGTTGGATGTATTTTTTATCCAGATGTTCGGTTACAAACTCCGTCAGCTTCTCCGTTTCCGGGACTGTAAGTGGGTACACTTTACAATCCATCGTTTCTGGAGCGTTTGGAACTAAATCGATAGCATGGTCCCACGGTCGTGATGGGGGAAAATGTTGGGATGCTTCTTCGCTGAAGACCTTCTGATGTCTGCGGTACTCCTCCGGGACCATTTCTTCGAAGGTCTTCTGAGGCTTTTTGGCTGCTTCTTGTTGCGCCAATTCGGACGCTGTGGTCGTTTTCTGCAGTCTGATGTGAGGATCTGCTTCGCCTTCCAATTGTTCCCAGGCTGATTCATCCAGTTGATACGTCTCCAATGCCTTAATGGTTGCTTCTGTAGGCATGGCTTCGTTGGATAGATTCAGGCTGGTGATGACTACTGGTTGGAATTCTTCGTCAAGTGTGGCATCCCGCCAATGGAATTTGGGTTCGAAGGCCGTGAACCAGGGGTATCCTAATATAACTTCGTCGCTCCCTAAGTCGGTGATGAGGAATCGAAGATTTTGAGTTTTCCCCCCGGTTTTGACAGTAAGATCGGTGAAGGATGTGATTTCCCCTCCTTGGTTGTGGGTTCCGTCTACGTTCCATATTTTGATGGGGCGTTCGGTGGCTAACCAGGCGATTTTAAGCCGTTTCAGGAGGTTTGCACTTATGAAATTGTCGGTCGCTCCTGAGTCTATGAGGACATTTCGTTCGGCCGTCGCGTGAGCAGATTTGAAAAGTACTGGAATTCGCATAGATCGAAACCTGCTATTGTACACGCTAAGTTTTAATGCTCTAGCCCAGGCCGCCGGGTTCAAGCGTTCAGAAAATCCTTCTTCTGTCCGAAGAGTTTGTCCACCATCAATTCTCGTACTTCGGGGGTTTGGGCAAATAGGGCCGCTACTTGGGCATCAGCTTGTTCCTCATTTGAAAGGGGGCGTGACGCGGTCATGGAGATGGTGGCGGTAGTTGGGGTGGGGTCATTAGTGCTCGCGGTTTTGGCTGTGGTCGCCGGTTTTTGGGGGCAGAACCTGGAAATATGCCCTTGTCCATGGCATCGGAAGCATCTTCCTTCTTTCTGGAGTTGCTTCTTTTCGTCGTCTGTCATTGCTGCCCTGGCACGCGTGCGGCTGACGTCCATTGCGTTCGGGTCCCTGGTTTTGTTCAGGGCGGTTAACCATTGGTCACGAGAGGCCCCTCCCTTTTTGTCTGTTCTCCCTTTGGTGAGTCTGTCTTTAAGCAGAAGATATTCCGCTTGTTGGAGTGTGACTGCTGTTTTCCAATTGTCCCAGTCTACGGGGTGGTGGAATTTGATTGCGTTTATAACCAGTGCGTTCGGGAGTCCCTTCTGGAAGATTTCCAAGGTCGTTGCTTCGTCCTTGTTGTACCCTGCCTTGTTCGCCAAATTGGAGAATTTGGCTATGTATGTGTCGATGTCTTCCTTGTCCATTCGCAAATTTTGAATGGCGTGGCGAGCCTTCTGCTGTTGCGTGGTGTCTGTATAGGCCTGGATGAACCTTGTTTCGATGGTATTCCACAGATTTTCGGCGTTCATGGCCACTCCCCCCGCTAGTTGGTCGGCTAACCATTGTATTTGTTCTTCAACCCAGTCGTCTACCAACGGCCCTCGAATGTATGAGAGCAGAGTCATGGCGTGAGAGTAGGGGAGGGTCAATTGTTGGACATTTGGGTTCATTCCGCGATAGAGCGCGAAAGCGTTGAGGAAAGCCCTACTGGCTTCTTGGTCCCCGGTAAATTCTGGCAGGGGATTTCCCCCGAGTCGTCCGTTTGGTGGGGGGGGTCCTCCGGCAGCGGGGCCTGCTGCTGCTCCGCCGCCTCCACCTCCAGGCGCACCGCCTCCGCCTCCAGGCGCACCGCCTCCACCTCCAGGCGCACTGCCTCCATGATGACTTCCTGCGCCTCCCACAGTGCTTCCTCCGCTTGTCAGCATACTTCCTCCCACAGGATGTCCTCCACCGCCTGTAGGATTCGCCGTCGAGGAACCTGCGGTTGGTTGCGAGGTGGTGAGGGTGGTGGAGAGTTGGGTGGTGGACATGTTGGCATACGATGCAAAATCTACTGGTCTTTGAATGGTGGGCGTAAGTGTTGGGTTGTCTAAATCGGGTTCGGAAGATGGTTCTTCGATATCGGAATCAGCCTCGATAGCACTGATTTGTCCTTTTCCTGGTCCTAGGCCTAGGTGTGCAGGAACGGGTTTGTAGGAATACCAGGAGTGTTTTGAGTCAGAGTAGGCGACGTAGGCCCAAATGTGTTGATCTTCGATGTATTCGATTGGTTCATATGTGAGCTTATCGGGGTCGTAGACGTAGTACCCTTCATCGTGTGGAGTGTTCCTCCAGAGAGCGGTGCCTTTGATAGAAGGTCTTAGGTCGTTGTAGGGATGCCGCTCCAGGTACTCCTTGATGAACTGTGTTCGGCTCCGGCTGGTGAGAGCCACTGTGGAGACTAGACTTAATGTAACGCCACTACAGGGGCGTTGAGTACGACCTGTACCAAGTCAGTCAAGTAAACAGTAGTCCAAGCTCGGAGGCTTGACTTCAGACGTAATGATGCACAAGAGTCACAAGGGTGTATGCCACTTGGACTATAGAGGATGGCTAAGACGCGAAGGCCTAGCGAAGGTCGAGGATCGAGAGACTCTGCGTCGAGTGTAGTTATTACACAAGAAGTCTAGTCTACCGTACAAGCTAGGTAGTGCTAGGCTTAAATACCCATTGTATTGTACTGGACAAAAAGGGGATTAACGCCATTCCCTATTGGAGAACAAAGGTAAGTCATATTGAGAACAAAAGGATGTCTGGATCAAGGATAAAGGAGAATCACACGGGCTTGCGCGTGGTTAGGAAGTGGACGGAAACTAGCACATGTCGAGCTTTATTGAAAGATAATGATGATAAGCGAAGCGCGTGATAGGGACCGGGTAAACGTATTGTCCGCGTAGTTATACAGGGCTCATAACGTGGGGAAGGGATGGAATGGAAAAAGGAAAGAACGAGTCCGAAGAATGGAACAGAGTAGGGATAGAAAATTGTAACAGGGATGAAGAGAACCGGATATACATATCGTCACCACACCCACAACGCACCGCAAACCCCCCTCACCATCACACCAATACCTCCCATCCCCACAACTCGCCTGGCCCCATAGGCCTACTCAAGACACGTCGAGCAAAGCGGAAGACGTGGTAGCAAGCCCAAACACACTACCAAGCTCACACAAGAATGCAACCACAGCAAGCTACGCATGCCAAGGCGGCATCGCCGCCCCTCTTAGCTCTACGCTTGACGGGAAGCCAAGCCACTCCCTAACGGGAGTGGGGGGGAATTAAGATACACAGAATATGCATACGAAAGCGAACTTCACAACTGTAATAGTTACTCAGTTTTTGTGCTACGTAGGGTAATCGGCCCTGAGGCGCACGTAAATGGATTTAAAAAAAAAAAAAAAAAAAAATGGGTGATGTGTGACGCTCAGTAAAAAAGGAAAGTCGGCTGTTGGTCAGCAGTTGACCCGAAATAGTCATCAGGTAGTCAACGTGACTAAGAAATGAATATTTGCAAAATTTCTGAGTCGGGGTGACTAAGATTGACTACGAATAGCCAGGTTGAGGGGCTTTGCCGAAGTCAAGCGAAGTCAACACATGGGCAGTCTGAGTCGCTGGACAGCTATTTTTAGTCATTGAGGGACAAATTCGTAGTCATTGTTGGTCTAATCTAAGTCGTCTAATGGTCACATCAAGTCAATTATGGATAAATCCGTAGTCAATCTCAGTCATCCTAAGTCCGATTCAACTTTTTTCAAGTCGCTCCTAGGTCCAAAACGTTACTTCCAAGTCATTGATGGACAATCCGTAGTCACCTGTAGTCAGCCGAAGCACGATGTAAGTCATTTTTCTAGTCAATTGTTGGTCAGACTTAGTCGTCCCGCGTACTTTTCATGCATTTCGTAGTCAAATCGTTGTTATTTTAATTCATCTGGCAGTCGTGCCAGGTCGAGGGGGGGTCACATCAAGTCATGTATGTACGTCGGTAAGTCCAAATATTAGTAAAAAAAAACCCGCCAAAACTTCTGAACTGAAAGAGCCAGCGAGCGAGCGTAAACGGAAATCAATGGATTCGATGGGCATATGCTAAGGCAACGCAGCTAGTGGCTTTTGCGACCCTTTCTTCTTGCGCTGGCAACAGCAGGTCAGAATTGGATAATGCAGACAGTGAGACAGTGAGAATCCTACCTTCTCAATGATTTCCTTGACGGTTGATTCAGAAATAGATGCGAACTCGGGGGACTTGACAATGACTGCGATGAGATCTGTCCAGGCTATAGTAAATACTACCGGGCTGAGAACATACGACGTACCATCCTTGCGCTTCACCTTCGGGATGCTGATCTTGTTGTCGCCGAACCAAGCGAGGAGCTCCGAGACTTGAAGGAGCTTGAGTGATGCAACATGTGCGTGAGTGCCCTAGAAGCTGTGGATAAGAGAGAGCATCCGAGTCAGTACAAAGTGCCGACGCACCTCATCTAGCCCCGCTGAAGGTTCCGTGGGTTCCGTGGTGGTGGCAGACTGGTTGATAGAGTTGGTTCCTGTGAGAACGTCTGGGGTTTTGCTTGCGGCGATGTCGGCAGGAGCTGGCCGTTTGATCCTGATCACGGGCCCACATGGTGGAGGTGACATCGCGACATCGCGATACGAAGGAGTGGTGGGAAGTGGGACACAATTTTGAGAAGTAAGCATCTAAGATAAGTTGATTAAAAACTGCGGAGGAGAATGTAGTGAATACGTACACCACCAGTGCCGACCCAGCAATTCTCGAGACACTCGAGGGTCTTCTCGAGATACACATCACTAATGAATCCAGTCGTCTTCGGTGTTCCAGCGTTCGAGCACATTAACCTTGCTTCTTGGCACGTTTTGATGGCGGCTGCCACGAGTTTGAAGGCAGTAGCGACGCTGCCGACCTCCTGCCAATTGGTAAGCGAAGACGCCGGGCTGATACCGCCCGCTGTAAACTGGTAATGGCCCCAACTTTGGTATCTGTTATCCTCATCGATGTCGGGTGAACATGGGTCCACGAATTGGACACGCTCGAGGAGCGTTGCGAGTTGCTTGGATGGTTCGCCTTCCTTGAATGACGTCTGCGCGTTCATAGAGTGAAGAAGTCGGGGGGCGTTGGTTAGGGAAGGTAATTCGGATGTGAGGATCGCTGCGAGGGCACAGTTAGTGGGAACATAGATATACAGCATTTCGACTTACCAATGAGGTTGTCGGCTGAAGATTCAACCTCATATCAGTATACTGTAAGCGTACACATGCGACAGACGCACCTGATGGATCAACATGAATAGGACGAAGACTTGTTGGCGCAGGTTCCGCACAGGTCATCTTGGTGCAGTTAAGGAATGTAGGAGTGATCTTGCGTGCAGCAGGGCGGTTCTCTGCGCACGAGTACCACTTGTCAGTGGATTTAAATGTTGTCGAGCAGAGCACTCACGGGTTGGGGGGACTCTAGATTCTAGAGCCTGTCCGGAAACCACTGGCATGATATTGTCTTTGGTGCGCTTTTGAGCGTGCGACGTCGAAGGCGATTTGGGCCCGGGGCTCAACTCAAGAGCCCGCTTTGTCGCCTTCATGGGCGCCACCTCCCGAATTTGCGGGACGAATGCAGTGGGCGGCTCCGAGGATCGGTTGGACGGTGGGGAGGTAGGAGGCGCGGAATTTGTCGCTGCCCCAACTTTTGCACTTCGGCGCAAGAAGACCTGGGTGATCAAGGCGTCAGCCTTCCAGTGAGCAGAACACAAACGAAGGAGCTTCTGCTCCGCTTCAAGGTCGAGCACGGCTCGGTAATACTCGGCCATGAAGTGCTTCTTGATGAATGTTTTGGTCCGTGTGTTGGGGCCACCAGAATGCACAGCTGACCGGGGATCCAACTGAACAAAGTTGATGAGTTTCTGAACGATAAGTTCTGCCGAGCGTCGCATGTTTGAGAGTTCGATGTTTGATATCTTTGTACCATTCGGGCGGCGGAGAGCAAGACTCATTTTCGGTCGACTCCTATTTTTTTTCATGACGATATCACCCACCGACTTGTCAGTTTCGCAATCCTCGAAATCCCAAAGTACGGTTTTCGGAAGAAATTGTGGGCGCATGACCGGTGCCTCCACGCCTTCAAGGAGATTCTCGATGGCCTTGTCTGTCACAACGTCGATTCTTGTCTGTTGAGAAACAGAATCGCTCGGCCCCAATGACGATGCGCGAGACTCTGCGCCATGAGAGTCCGTGCGGCAAGAGTTCACGCTGCGGGGTACCACTGCCATGGGATTGAGTCAATAATTACCTGGGTTTGGAAGCAAGCTACCACGCACCTTGGTATATGTCAGGGACCAGCCCTTCACTCTTTGCGGTACGAAACTCTGCGAGGTCTCGTTCTACGTACGTGGTAAGGACAGAGGCCAGGTGGTCGTGATCTCGGCGTAGTTTGCGGTAGTTGGGGTTATGAAGGAGTTCAGCGTCGGTGAGGGCTGCAATGGCATCCAGAGTGAGCTTTGCCAGTGGAGCCGAATTGAAAGAGGTCTTGCGTGGAAATGAAGGCGCTGCCGAAGGATGGAGACTGGAGCGCAATGTCGAGCCCGACATCTGGGAACGTGGAGGAGGGAAAGCATTCACAGAGAAGTTGAGGTCAGTGTCGGCAGCTGAGCATCGTCCAGAGAAATCTATCGGGGGTCTTGACCTCAGTTTTGGCATGTACCGGATAGACTCATCCTCGTCTTCGTCATCACAGTTGGGCACCGTTTCCAAGTCCGGCGGAAAGAGCCCTGGGGGAGCGTCGTCAAAGTCGTCGTCAAAGTAATCTTCCTCAAGATCAGACATGGAGGCGAGGCGGCTATGTGGACGTATACAGGTGAGAGTCGAAAGAAAAAATTGTCGACGCGAGCATAAGTAGAACGAACACATGCCGTTCGCACGCTCTGCACCAGAGTCCGTTTGCTCGCCTCGCGCTTGCCCTCATGCCTGCACAATAAACAGTACTCTCATCAACCGTTTGAATATGATGCCTCAAGCTGCTCCAAGACATAACTGTCCATGCTCCAAGTGCTATGGAGGTTCAAAAAGTGTCACCAAACGCACAATCGAGGCACATTTGCAGCAAGATCAAATCTTTCTACAGTCCCTCCCATCCGACACAGACTCTGCCGATCTTGTGCGATCGTGCATCAACCAAACTATCCAACTCCTTTCCCGACTCACCGGAGGCTCTGGATTGCTTTATACAGCACCGGATGCTGATGGATCCCGTTCAGAGGACCCAGAAGGTACGGATTATTATTGTTATTGTTATTGTTATTATTTTTAACCTCAAAGCGGCACAGATCCCCCCATCCAGCTAACTAACACCTATTCCGAGGACTCCAGGCAGCCCGATTACTGCCAAGGGGATGGCGTAGAGCCTGGTAAGTGTATTATTTTAATATCAAGTAGTATATCCGTGCTTATGGCTACATTATGTTAGATGATCTTTTTAGTCCGGATATGGACATTGATCTGGGCTCTACTGAGGCTGCAGCTGGTGCCGATCTGACTTGCCTGGGGATGGACCCCAATATCTCTGACTCGGAGATGGATCAAGACCCTGTGCTCTCTGAGGCTGGCTCTGGCCTTGTGGACTCTGACTCTGACTCTGACTCTGAGGCAGAGTACCATCCTTTTGTATTGCCCTCAACAGGGCATCTGGACACCTCTGACCATGGCTCCTTTTCTGAGAGGGAGCCAGATGATGTCAGCTCTGGTGGTGGCGATGACTTTGGTGCTGACTTTCCAGAAGTTGTGAGGCGACTTCGCGCTCAGCTTTTATCACACTATATCCCCCCCAATCACCCACCTGTTGATGACCCTAGGGGTCGCACACTCACCCCAGATGAAGAGCTTTCTTTAAAGCTTTACATTGCATGGGTTGACTCTCGTGGCACTGTAAAGGCATATAGGCTCCATTCTCAGGTCCTTCAAGAGGCTACAGGCACTGAGATTCTTAGCCTATATATGGTGCGGAAGCTTGCCATAGAGCTTACGGGATTGTCATCTCAGCTGGTTGACATGTGCCCCAAAAGCTGCATGGCTTTCACTGGAGAGTTTAAAGACCTCCATTCCTGCATCCACATTTGTGACAAGCGCCTTGGGCCTTGTGGTGAGCCACGCTATGACAAGAGTGGCCGCCCAAGAGCCCAAATGCTTTATACCCCCATCACACCTGTTATTCAGTCATTTTATATGAATAGGAAGATGGCAGAAGCTATGCGCTACCGACATGAGCATTTACAAGAGGCTCTGAAAAAGCTGAAGCCTGATTCTCCCCCCACCATGTACTCAGACTTCTCTGACTCCATTAGCCATCTCAATCACTCCCATCTATTTAATAAACCTACTGACACTGCAATAACCATCTCAGGTGATGGTGCCCAGCTCACTATGAAGAAGCAGTCTGATGTATGGATCCTCATTGTCACAATTTTAAACCTTCCTCCCAGCATGCGATCTAAAGCTGCCAATACCATTATTCCACTTGTTATTCCTGGACCCTCTTCACCTGGAAATGTGGAGTCATTTATCTATGTCCTATATGAGGAGCTTGCAAGGCTTAGTGCTGGTGTATGGTCCTTTGATGCATATTCAGGAACATACTTCCTTTTAAAGGTCTTTCTTTGTGGTGTTCTGGGAGATATGCTTGGTTCTGCAAAACTCAGCAGAATGGCTGGACATATGGCTAGATATGGATGCCGTTTTAGTATGGTGCGGGGTGCACGCCCTAGTAAGGAAAGAGGTATGCAACATTATACTATTATATTATTTTATCTCACTATTGTTTTATAGGTGCTAAAGCTCAGTACTATCCTCTCTCTCCACCCCAAAGCCAGGAGATTAATGGTGATCACCCTCATTTTAACATTTTAAACCTGCCAATTCGGACTCTAGAGGGCTACTGGAGCACCATTGAGAGGCTTGAAGCTGCAAAGGGCAACCAGGCACAGCATGCAGCAATTGTGAGGGAAACTGGTGTCTCTGGTCTTCCCATTTGTGCAGCTAGCCCTGCCTTCTCACATCCATTCTTTTTCCCACTTGACCCCTTCCACCTCTTCTATGAAAACTGCATGCCACATATCTGGGATATCTGGGTCTCATTCAGCTCTCAGTCAGAGGGTGTTTTTATGGGCCAAGATATAGCTTCAAAGCTTGGAGCAGAGGTTGAGAGTGCTATGGCAACATTACCCCCATCCTTTTGTGGACCTATTCGGGATCCATTTAAAAAGCGACAAAGTCAATACAAGATATATGAGTGGATGGCCCTTCTCCACTGGTATATTGTCCCTATTGCATCAGAGCTTGGATTCAATTCAGAGGTAATCAAGAACTTTGCCATATTCTCAAATGTGGTGGAGTATGCTATGACAGCTGTCCCTCGATCAAAAGATGACTTGGCCAAGCTTTATGGCAAGATTGTTCTTTTTCTTCAAGGATTTGAACACCTCTATGTTGGCAATGATCCCTCCAAAATCTCCCGCTGCAGGCTATGCATCTTTCAGCTCATTCATATTCCCTTCCATATTTCATATAATGGCTCTGTCAGATTTGGCTCTCAGGCCACATGTGAGCGGACCATTGGAGATATTGGACATGGTATAAAGTCAAAAAAATCCCCCTTCAAAAACATTGCCTCATATAAGACAGACAAGCAATCTGTTAGAATCCTACATCTCTCCTATCCAACACTCTCCCCAGAACCTGAAGCAAAAGCTCAAAGGACTTCACTGTTTAGAGAGTTTCCTGTCACTAACAAGCAGAAAAAGGAAGACCATAACTTGAAGACCCACTTACAGGCAATCCAGTCTTATCCTGGAATAGGCCCAGATCCCACCTACATGTGCTGGGGAAAGTGCCCTCTCCCCAATGGTGCTACCCTTACTAGCCAGCTCTTTGAGTCTTCAAAGAGGTCCTCTTCACGCTCCTCAAGGTACTTTGAGGCTCAGCTAGGGCAGTTACAGTCAAGAGATGGGCCTATAGATGAAACAGAGATAGAGGTAGAGAAGACCAAACCAATATTTGGAGAGGCCTTAGCCTTCTATACTGTTGCTGGCCTCTCCCTTGTTGTCTATCATCCATTGATAGAGCGCCACCAAAAGTTTGGAAGATGGTCTGGGAAGTGGTCACCAACAGTATATGCCCTTGAGACATCAGCAATAGTTAGCCTTATTGGGATTTGGACTTACAATGACCATGTTCATATTTTGCGAAGACATCCAGGACTTACCCTACTTACCCCAGATGAATGTGGTCTTGATGGCGGAGTTGATTTGGAGATGTTGTACTAGGCCCACCTGTATTTACAAGATCAATGTGATTAGCCACAGAAACAGTAGTAGCGGAAATGACATACCAGCCGAACTTGTGTCTTGAGTACTCAGAGTCTGTCCGAACCTACTAAAGGATCTCCCAAAAGAAAGGGGGAAGCTCACCAAGATGCCTCAGTGTTGGACCGGCACTTTGGGATTGTGGCCCCGCAAGCACGCAATCAAACTTCCAGGGCACAGGCTTTGATGGTGGCGCCATCCCAGATTTGTGGAGCGGCCTGTAAATGTTAGTGCCCAAATTTCGGGAAAAACAGGTACCTGCGGCTCATTAGCAACCCGAACGCGGCAATGGTGCTGACCTCCATACATGGGGCCACTGCACGGAAATAGAAGGGAAGCGACATGAGGGACTCACGGTGAACATCTTCATGCAAAATATCTTGGCATCAATTGCATATGGCCGGCTCCGAACAACGCTGCGTACGCCCAGGAATACCGTGGATGGGCAGGAACCCCCACCCCCCTCCCTCCCCCCAGGCTCGGCAACGGGCCACTTGGCGTGCTGGAGGAAACGCCGTGCGTGCTCAGGACGCTGGCAGAGCGGCGAGGGGTGCAGGCCAGGGACATGCAGACACGCTCGTGAAGTTGTCGGGGCCGAGGAAGGCACGACGCTCGTCGTCGATCGGGAGATCGCCAGGCTGGGGCCAGCTGGGAACCATGCAGCCAGCTTCGTGCCGAGCTAGCGACGCTGCGGTGCCTTCACCCAGAGCGCGCAGAAGTAGCCATGAAGTTGTCAGGGCCGAGGAAGGCCCGACGCTCGTCGTCGATCGGGAGATCGCCAGGCTGGGGCCGGCTGGGAACCACGCAGCCAGTTTCGTGCTGAGCTAGCGACACTGAGGCGCCTTCACCCAGAGCACGTAGAAGTAGCCGGCGAGGTGCTGAAGGATTTTGCGCGCGTATACAGGAAACGTTGGGCCAGAGGCAGAGGAGACACGACACCTGCGTGGTGCCCATTCCTGCGCTGGCTTATGGTATCGTGGATGAGGATATAGATGAAGATGACTCACTTGGAACGTCTGGCTCGGTCTCTGTCTCGGATGGTGGCCTTTACGATCGTGTCTGTTCGGACAGTGGTGTTTGGAGGGCGCCGTTTCTGAGGGTATACCCAAATCAGTTCCATCTCGGAATCCTACCACAAGAGCCACTCACGCCGACACTCGCAGTGGCAGTTGACGTCGACAACAATGAATGTGTCGGAAGAGGGACGTCCGCCGGAAAAATCTGTGAAGTCAAGTAAGCGTCATCTAACACTGCTCGATCAGAACTTACCGGTCTCGAGGCAGTTGTCCTGCGCGTCGACAAGAGAGGCAGCTCTGTTGATGCACCCACCAAGAAAATGTGGTGTCCTAGTCAATGTGATCGTTCTGGCGTCGGTATGGGTGTTGAAGCCGCCGTGGAAGACGGTTCTTGAAGGGAAGGAGAGGGAGAAGCTGGAGGAGCATTCAGTGACAGGGATGGTATTGCCGATACAGACCGATATCCATACAGTCCCAGTAGGTGGTGGTGACAACCCAGCCGACGCGGAGACCGAGGTCGATACGGTAGGCGTGAGAGAACAATGGAGATGAGTAAGTAATCGGCGGTGACTTGTTCGACTTACTTTCGTCGACGGTACTCAGCTGGCTTGGTTCCTGAGAAGTATACGCAGAAGCTGTGGGTCGCAAGAAAGACGTGTCAAAGAGATATCCGGACCTTCAGGGAAGGTTATAGACTGAACTGAAGGGGACACTCGTAGTGCAGACGATTCATACGTATCATCCGTTTCTGGTGGCCAGAGGGATCCTCAAATCGAGGTCAAGGGGCTCGAGAAGGCGGGGGGTTTACAGGACGGCGCAATGAAATGGTGCTTGACATAGACTCAGTAGCCGATGATCATAATGATGTCGTTGGCAACGACTCCAGATGGCCAATGGGGGAAGGACTCGGAAATGACAGCGGAAAAGAACTAATGGACCTCGTTGCAAATATCGGCCGCAGCAGTTCAACTGTCGGCCTCTCAGACAGTAACTCGCTGGCCAGGAGAGAAGGGCTTGACTCTGGCAACGGAATGTCCCAGGCGCTTGTTCTGTTCATTCTGGTAGAGGTATGGACTGTCGGGATAGTTCCTATGTTGGAAAGAGAACTGACAGTGAAGACATCGTCTGATGAGTATAGAGAAAATCCAGGATCAAAGATGCTTACTGGTGGTTGTGGGAAAGTCTCTGGAGATCTGACCCGGAGTGTCGCAACAAGCACAGGGACTGGTATCCCCTCCGCAGCGGGTTGAGACAACTTCTATAACCTACACGGCAGGTCGAGGAATGACCTGAACGGCCTCTTCTACGAGCGCAGGGGGAGTAATCGGGACTGGCTCTACAACAGGCGTACCTGAACCTCCTCATCAATGGGCCGTACGATGATTGCACGTGTTACGATCACAACCGGTTATGACTACGGACCGACTCATAGTATTAGTCATGGACATTTACATCGTATCAGTCATCATAAGTAGTACACATGTGATTGTGGCTCACGCATGACTCATTCCTAGGATAGCTGTACTAGGGTTCGAGCTAGTTACGCTATTGGTTTCCTATCATTCCAGCGGCGCTTTAAAGCCCGCGTGTATATGTATAAGTAGTTGTTTCGGAAGACCAAGAACTCCATCTTGGTCTTCTTCAATCCACCTTCTTTCTGACTCGTCCTTGCCTTAGTCCTTGAACTAAGAGTACTTCCGCTCCTATCCACCAAGGGATAGTACCTCTTCATCTTAGCTGCAGCGTGTGCCAAGAGTGCCCCTGTTCAGCTTGCGTTGGGTTGATACAAGATCCCCATTCGCCCTTGCTTTGCTAAGTCGATTACGCCCTCTTTAAAGTCCAAGTCGGACTAACGCCGGTGGAGCGTAACATTAAGACCAAGATCCTCATCGTGGCGTACTCGACCAGAGACCAGTGGACGTCCTTCCGTCCTTATCATATTGAACGACGAGGAGATCGCAACGTACCAACAAGATTCCTAGGGGCAGCTCAGTGGAGAGAAAGAGGAGAAGACACTGGGTACTTTGTGGAGTTCAACGGTCCAAACCGTTTTCGACCTGTTGAGTTCAACTTCGAACACCTTTGTTGGACCGAGGTTACTTGGAACCCTGTAGACCATCGCTGGGATATTGTACGACCAGCCGGAAGAAATTACAACTGCGACATCGACACGTGGGAACTTAACAGCCGCGCAGACTACGGTCCCATCGATGGACAAGCACAGGAACATACGGACGAAGGGATCAGCGGAGAAGAGACCTCCGATAGCCAACAATCACCAGAACGAGGAAATACGCCAGCAGAAGAAGCCAGCCTAGGAGCTATTGGCGAACACATCATACAACAAACTGAGTCCCTGACTATCCATCAACCCGAACCAGAAATAATCCACATTCATAGCCCAGCAGTTGCAATGGCAACGGCCACCATCACGCAAGAAGAAGTGCAGCTCACCACAGAAGCAAGGGATCAGATAGCCCTAGAAGAACAAAGACGCATCGCAGAAGAATCGCGAGCCAATCTAGCTCCCATCGACCCATACACCGGTCACCGAATGACTGACGACGATGTAGCCATCCATCGCGCCATCGGGCCAGACGTAGCTGACCCCCCCAGCGGTGGAGGAGGACCCCCTGGCGACTTACCAGGCAGAGGACCCCCACCCCGAGGGATGGGATTCGGAGGGTTTCCTGGAGGATTCCCAGGAGGACCACCAGGAGGAGGACATCCTGGAGGAGGACTACCAGGTGCAGGTCCCGCTATTCCCCCTCCAAATAGTAAACTAGCTGGCGAAGCACCCACAGTATTCGATGGAGAACGCGCAAAAGTCGAAGCATTTCTCACTCAATGGCACGTCTATTGGGGCATGAACGCAGACGAAGGCATCATGGCCACACCATACCGCCGAGCTCTCCTCTTCCTATCATACATCAAAGGCGTTAACGTCAGCGAATGGGTGTTGGCAATGCTTACCTGGCTCAACGGTCAGATACAAACAGGAATACCCCGAACAAGCAAAGGATTATGGAACGAAGTCACGCGCAGCTTTATGCAGCGCTTCAGAAACACGATGGAACAAGAGCAAGCCCAATATGAACTGAAGAAAGGGCTCAAAATGATTGGGGGCAATTTAGATGAGTACTGTACTCAATTCGAGCAACTAGTGCGACGCGCACATTATCAGCTTGACGACCCCCAGACACTTGACCTGTTTGCAAGCGGATTACCCACCGACTTATACTCCAAGGTGTACACCCTTGACTCCCCACGAAATTACCGCGAGTGGAAAGAAGCAGCCACTACCCGCCAGCAACAATACATGCACCTCAAAGCAATGCTCAACAAGGGGGCGCTACAAAAACAGGAAAAATCACAAAGACAACAACAGCGCTCCTGGCAGGGACCGCCAAGAAGCTCCTGGCAACCCCGAAACCTCCCACGAGACCCAAACACGATGGACACATCTGCAGATCGCATTAGAGGGCGATTGACAGGAGCAGAAGAAATACTTGCCCCTCGCCCTCCATATCGACCTCGCGGAGGGTTCCTGCAGAGGGGAGGAGGACGTAATAACCCAAGGCCAGTCACTTGTTACAATTGCGGAAAGGACGGACACATGGCCCGTGATTGCAGACAGCCAAGAAGGGATTACCAACCCCAAGCATCTAGTAGCTGGTATGTCGATACTGACTACCACCAACAAGAACCCGAAGTCGCTACCAGGGCGGTCCAAGAAGTACCCCCTCAACAGCGCGCCAGTGACTGGCTTAACGGAGTAGCAGGAGAATCGGATGACGTTAAAGACATTATCCTCCAACAATTGTGGAAGAAGGAGGGTTTTCAGGACGCCTGAACCCATTGGCCTGGGTAAGGGCAGTCAATTGTAACAGTGTAATCATGACTCGCTACCGTTCAATGAGAGTTCCAGTATCGATCCGCACCAGTTACGCAATGGCCGACATACGAGCTTTAGTAGACTCAGGAGCAACCCATTGCTTCATGAGGCCCTCCTTCGTCAGAAGAATGGGGTTTGGGACCAAACCGCTAGACGTCCTGAAGAAAATATGGAACATTGATAATACCGAAAATAAATCGGGGCGTATTACCCATTATATCGATGTGGATGTGCAAACTAAGGGGATTAATAAGGAAATACGCTTCCTTATCACCGACATAGGAGACGAAGACGTCGTATTGGGATACCCATGGCTCGCAATATACGACCCTCACATCAAATGGTCACAAGCAGCCATACACGAAGCAATGCTTCCCATTGTCATCAGATCAGTAAATCCTCGCATCGAACGGATCACACCGGTAGTGGCAGCCTCCTCCGTACAGGACGATGAATATGAAGTTGTACATTCCTGCGTCATCACCGACGAACAACGACAACAATTCGAGGAAGGGTGTCAAATCCGAGCAACAGCGACGGACCTCACCATCGCGGCCCACCAATATGTCACTAAAGCTGAGTTACCCCCTGAGTATCAAGAGTTTGAACGACTCTTCAGTGAAGAGGCGTCGGACAGGTTTCCTCCCAGTAGACCCTGGGATCACGCGATCGAATTCAAACCAGGAACGGCAGATGCCATTGACTGCAAAATATACCCCATGACTCAGGAAGAAGACAAGAAATTATGAGAGTGGATAGACGAACAACTAAAGAAGGGATACATACGGCCGTCCAAATCCCCATACGCGTCATCCTTTTTCTTCATCAAGAAAAAAGATGGAAAACTACGGCCGGTACAAGACTACCGAAGGATCAACGCGGTCACCATTCGCAATCAATACCCACTCCCTCTCATCTCCGACCTTATCACGGACCTCAGCAACGCCCATATTTACACCAAGCTTGACATTAGGTGGGGGTACAATAATATACGCATCAAGGAAGGAGACGAAGAGAAAGCAGCGTTTAAAACACGATACGGATTATTCGAACCCACGGTGATGTTTTTCGGCCTGACCAACTCCCCTGCGACGTTCCAGACCATGATGAACTTTATATTTAGAGATATCATGGCAAAGCACGAAGCACGTGGAACGGTTATTAGAGTCTACATGGATGACATCGGCATCGCCACCGGGCTCAAGCATTCGCTAACAGATCACATTGAAGCGGTCAGAGACGTCCTCCGCGTATCTGCGGAACACGACCTCTATTATAAACTTGAAAAATGCCTCTTCCACTCCCCACGCATGGATTACCTGGGGGTAATCCTTGAAAAGGGGGTGACACGCATGGACCCCGTCAAAATTGCCGGCATCAAGGACTGGCCTACGCCAACCAAAGTTAAGGACGTCCGCTCTTTTCTTGGATTTTGCAATTTTTATCGACCTTTCATATGAGGCTTCGCAACCAGGGCACGACCACTTAACAGACTTACACGAAAGGACACCGAGTGGCGTTGGGGAACCGAAGAAGAAAAAGCGTTCCAAGACCTCAAAACCCTTGTCACCAGCGAGCCCATCCTAGCACACCCCGATCTCACCCAACAATTTGAGTTGGAGGTCGATGCGTCGGGTTTTGCAACAGGAGCGGTCCTCCTTCAACGCAAAAAGGACGGCAAACGACACCCCATTGGCTACTACTCATCTACTCTCAATGAAGCAGAACGGAACTACGACATTTACGACCTCGAACTCCTGGCAATTGTCAAAGCTTTCCGCCATTGGAGGCCCCTTCTAGCAGGCTCTCCTCACAAGATCAAGGTCTTCTCCGACCATCTGAACCTACAATACTGGAAGTCACCACAAAAAATTAGCAGACGCGTTGCCAGGGAAGTACTCGAACTCTCCGAATACGACTTCGAAATTCATCACGTCAAAGGAACCTCCAACGGACGTGCTGACGCGCTGTCACGAAGACCAGACTACGACCAAGGGGAACACGACAACGAAGGAATAACAGTACTACCAGACAGCGTCTTCATACGTGCCAACATCCTGGAAGAACCGCGAAACCCTCACGAGAGGCCGGAGATCCTACCAGTAGAAATGATTCCTATGCACCCCATTTATGAACAAGACATAGCTAAGTTGAAGCCGTGGGTCGACGCGCATAAACTAAAAGACATTGAAGGGACATGGTATAAAGATGGACGTCGAGTGGTCACCGGAGGCATCCACGACAAACGCACCATCGTCGCCGCACATCACGATTCTCCCGTATATGGCCATCCAGGCATTAAACGCACCCTCCAACTGACAGAACAACATTACTGGTGGCCGCAGATGAAAAATGACATCACAGATTACGTAAAAGGATGCGCGGAATGCCAACGACACAAGGTCAATCTCCGCCCCATCCGAGCGCCTCTGCAACCCATCTATCCCAAACCGGAAGCCCTGCCGTTCAAGACCATTGCAGTGGACTTCATCACCAAACTCCCCATATCTTGCGGCTATGACTCCATTCTAACAGTAACAGATCACGATTGCACCAAAGCCGCCATTTTCATCCCGTGCCATGAAGAGATAACCGCTGAAGGGACGGCTGCTCTGTATGTGTCACACGTCTTCCCACGATTTGGACTCCCTTCGCGTGTTATCAGTGATCGAGACCCACGTTTTGCATCCAAATTTATGCGGGAGATATGCAAGATCCTCGGCATCAGCCAAAACATCTCGACCGCTTATCACCCCAGGACCGATGGCCAATCGGAACGAACAAACCAGTGGCTGGAGCAATACCTCCGCTTTTGGGTAAATGAGCGGCAGGACGATTGGGTCCGATATCTACCCATGGCAGAATTCACGCACAATAACTGGCCAAACGAGACCACGCGGGAGTCCCCCTTCTTTCTCTTATCAGGGTACAACCCCCGCGCTGATTGGACCGACAGGCCGTCTCCTATCCCACAGGTGTCACTACGACTAGATCAGTTCAAACAGGCACGACAACGCGCCTTCTCCTGTATGTTCCGGGCACAAAGGTCATGGGTCAAACATAAAGATACGCCCAAATTCAAAGAAGGAGACCTCGTGTGGCTCGAAGGATGCCACCTACGTACACACCAACCAACCGCAAAACTAGCTGCAAAACGGCACGGACCATTTAAGGTCGTCCAGGTGATGTCCCCTGTCAATTATCGCCTCGAGCTTCCCACGCAGTGGAGCATCCACGACGTCTTCCACATAGATCTTCTCACACCCTATCGTGAGACACCCACGCACGGACCAAACTACCAGCGCCCACCACCGGATTTGGTAGATAATGAAGAAGAATACGAGGTTGAGAAGATTCTAGACTCTCGGCGGTTCGGCAGAAGACGTCGACTCCAGTACCTTGTCAAATGGAAGGGCTATCCAGACTCGGACAATCAGTGGGTCGATAAGGATGACGTCTTCGCAGACCAAGCCATTCGGGACTTCAAAACCTCAAACCCCGACCAAGAAGTACATATAAGAGCTGCGAGGTGTTGCGCTAAGTCTCCATCCCCCACTCATAAATCCCATCTCCTCATGACTACCGATGCCTCCACACCGAACCCCACGCTCGTCAAACACCTTGCCAGGGGCGCAGTGGCCCGTAACACGCTACACACCTTCAGAGCTCCTGAAGATGTCCCCGACGAAGAGGGGCTTATCACCCAGCAAGAATGGGACGCTATCCAAAGACGCTTCCCCTTACCTACCAGAGGGGTCCTCACCGACGACACCACCCCCACTTACAACATCATCGACCCCGATACCGGTCGACAATACAACACCACCCCCATCACTGCTGAAGAACTCACCGCCCTTCGAGCGGCTCTCCCGAGCGCTGACAAGTGCGCAGTCACTCTGAGCATGGGAGATGCAGTGGAAGGAGACAGCGCGCAAATGGCAGGACGAGCAGCTACACCTAGCGGAGATGCGAAGGAAGGCAAGGAAGGCGAGGCAGAAGTATTGGAGGACGATAACGCTGTCTATGACGATAGCGATCAATACCCGGCGAGACACTCTTTCCTCAGAACACGAAGCCACACTGACGATCCCAATGCCACCCCTTATATCGTCTACACCAACGGAGACCCCATGTACAGGGGAGACATCCGAGTCTTCCGAGTGGCGCCCCACGAGCCCAGATCTCCCGAAGACGATCTCGCCTCCCTCATGGCGCCAGAAGGGTTCCGGCGCAATAGGGGACCCAATTCAATTCCCTTCAAGATCGCACTCCCCGGAGGGCGAGTTGTGAACGCCGACCATGTGCAAGTGGTCATGTGCGGCAATCCGTTCGTGCTGGGGCTGGTGAGTGGTTCGCCATACGTCTATGGCCAGCCCCTGTACGCCCGACCGCACCGCCCTCACAACGACCGAGCCTTTATTGCTCATGAAGACCTTGTCATGATCAAAGAGGGGAACACAACCGATCGCGCCCTTGAAAAGATAGGGGATGAATCTCTCACTGCAGAGATCCATCGTTTTCGAGCAGCCGCGTTTCATGAAGATCGGCTGCTGGCACGAATGAGGGAGATTCAACTTCAGTTGGCAAACGTCACGCAGGATAAGTTGGATTCCATTTATAGGATGGAAAGGGCTAACACCTTTTGGCGGATTGAGGAGGTGCAGAAGGAATGGCCGTTGTCGGCTTTCATGCGAGGTGGGCCTCGCATCTGAAAAGGGGGTAATGTTACGATCACAACCGGTTATGACTACGGACCGACTCATAGTATTAGTCATGGACATTTACATCGTATCAGTCATCATAAGTAGTACACATGTGATTGTGGCTCATGCATGACTCATTCCTAGGATAGCTGTACTAGGGTTCGAGCTAGTTACGCTATTGGTTTCCTATCGTTCCAGCGGCGCTTTAAAGCCCGCGTGTATATGTATAAGTAGTTGTTTCGGAAGACCAAGAACTCCATCTTGGTCTTCTTCAATCCACCTTCTTTCTGACTCGTCCTTGCCTTAGTCCTTGAACTAAGAGTACTTCCGCTCCTATCCACCAAGGGATAGTACCTCTTCATCTTAGCTGCAGCGTGTGCCAAGAGTGCCCCTGTTCAGCTTGCGTTGGGTTGATACAAGATCCCCATTCGCCCTTGCTTTGCTAAGTCGATTACGCCCTCTTTAAAGTCCAAGTCGGACTAACGCCGGTGGAGCGTAACAGCACGGGTTTCCTCAACCAGCTGAGGGACAGTGATGCAAACGACACCTACGAAGTAGGGTGAGCCTCATTCAATACGCTTATTAAGAACCTACCAGTCAGTCTTGAGAACGTTGTCGGAGGTGGTGCTCGAAGGGAAGGCGAAGGAAGTGTTGGAAGAACAAATGGTGATAAGAATGGTGTAGCCGATGCGTGATATCGATGCTGCGACGATGCAGCCCCCAGAAATGCAGACATCGACATCGATATGATACACGAAAGAGGCCCCAGAGAGATCAGAGAAAGGATAGATGAGCGAGCTAGCAGCATCTCCGAGTCTCAAGGGGAGGACTCACATCTACTGCATCTGCGAGTGGGCTGCCAATCTCCCCCCAGCAATCTTTGACAGTATCATCTGTCGCCTCATTTCCATCGGTGTCGTTGGTGTCATTGGGATAGGTCGTATTCAATAGACATTGGTGCAGCGCATTGATGATCGAAAATGGCCCAGATTCGGAATACGGTAAGGCAATTAATTGCTTTCATTATGTAAAAAAAAAAGACGATTTCAGTCGATCTCGCATCCCAACTTATCACAAGTTTTCTGACTAGGTCTGACTAGATTTGACTACCAAATGACTCTCATCCGGTTTAGCCGGACTTTGCAAAATTTTTGACTACCGGCAGTCCCGGCTCGACCCACAGCGACCCACGGCTGACATCCCTTGACTGCCGATGACTAATTCCGGATTTTCCTTTTTTACTGAGCGTGACGCTACGACCAGTCCGCATCTCTGATATGTACTCCGGAAGATAAGTGGCCCCCCAAAATAAAAACAAAAAAACGAAACATGATTGATCATACAAGTATGCTCTCCTCAATATCACGACAATTACAGCACTTGACTCTGACTATCTGAAATGCGTTTCGTGCATTTCTAGATAAATAATATACTCAAGACACCAAGCTGGTCGCGGATTGCGCCGCTGGCTGTGTCAGGAGCTGATCGGACACTTCGAATCGCGCGCCACGACCAGTGAACCTACAAGAATCAAGCGCTGCTTGAGGTCGGCCATGGAGTTAGTATCTCATTCGCGTCCGACGTCATGGAACCACTGGCAGAACCAATACGGTCTTCAATACGGTCCTCAATAGATAAGGCCAGCCGCTCGAGAGGAGAATAGGGGATTTGCGCAAGAGGGGGAGCAGGGGTGACTAGTTGTCTCTGACGCTCGAGAATTTCCATTGTCCTTGTCCTCGAATGTGAATGAACCGCGTTACTAGCCGCGATGGGATCAGATGGGCTGGAGGGGGTTATTTGGGATGAAAGTGACAGGGGCCCTAGAAGGTACGGGGAGAGAGGTGCTCCCCCTTGGACAGGAACACGAGGAATAGGGCTGCAGCACTCCTGGTAAATTGATGAGTAGACGACTACGCATAAAGTGAAAAAAAAACGTCACCCAAGCAAATTCGATTGCGATAGCTTCACTTGGAGAGGTCTCGGTTCGTATGAGCCAGTCGACGTGCAAATAGTCGCGATGAAGTGCTAGGTCTAATACTTCCGTCCATTCATTCAACATTAGTGGGAAGTGCGTTGTTCCCCTTTTCCAGATACGAACTCCGCCTTGGATTATGGGGCCAATGCGGCTTGCCGCTTCAATGGTTCCTTGAAGATCTAATATCTGGATAAGGTTGGCACAATTGATAGGGAAAGGCTGTAAGCACCTTTCAGTATGACGGTATCGTGGGGCTTCCAAATGTTGGTGTATGTCTTACAAAACTTCCCACACTCAAAGAAGATTCTGCCTGTCCGGGGGTGATCGAGAAGGACTAACACGACCTGGTCATTCTCGGGTCTGAGGTCCTTCAGTGGCTCGAGCTTGAATTCTTCGTTGTAAGTAAGTGGTCGGTCAGGAAGGTCCTTGCTCAGGTAGAAATGTGGGATATCTCTCGGAGCTATTCGGTGGTTAACAGGCAACCGGGCGAATATCCATAACAACTCAGTTATTTTGATCTCCGTACCAAGCTCAACTGCATTTTTGCGAAAGAGATCTCGTCAATGGAGAATGGTGCACCCTTATGGTTTGAAAGGACTTACAGATCAAGGTTTGAGAATTCAACCGGTGAGTGGGAGAAGTTAGGATTTGAAAATGAACCCTGACTTGCGAGGAGTGCCCAGACGAGGAGCCCTCCCGCTTCAAACCCATTAGAGGAAAATCTTACTTATGCCTTGTGTTGGCCGAGATGCTACTAGTACCTACACTAGATCGCCAAGACGAGAGCCCTTGAGACCTCATGATGTTATTGTCTTCTTTAGCCGCAACGCGTATGATGTTTTGCATGTCGCCCAAAACGACACTGGGAGGTCTAAGCGCACTTCGAATACACAAAGTAGTAAAGCAGACGAACTCGTGTCCTGGATGATAGCGTTCAGCGTAACTATCCATCTCTTTTTCCGCAGTAGCAAATGCGCTATCGGCGTCCGTACTCCTGTCTTTCCTAGCATCGACTGCACGCTCTACAGCTCTGTCGATGACATAAACGAGACTGAAAGACCCTAGCTTATCAGCACAACAATCGTACATCCAAAAATAGTTGAACCTTTTCAACGCATCGACTTGATCTCGATTTCCGGGGGAGATCTCAAGGAACAATCTACAAAGCTCGATCATTGCAACGGAGCGTTTTTGATAAGCTCTCCCTGTATTTTTCATAGATCTCCCGACATCTTGAAAATCGAACTCTCGAGAAGCCGGCATGTTGAGAACTTGGTTGAGAAACAACGGCAATAGAGTACAGCACCCTGAGAACTAGTACATGTGAGGCTCTCGGGTATTCCCGAAAAACAGCTTTACCGACCAGTGCAGTGACTTCTCTCACTCGCTTCGCAGCCGCGGCAGCTTCGCGCATCCAAGAGTATCCACATGATCCCGGTTCTATTGCTTCGGTCCGGCGTTGATCTGAAGGATGTCAGAGGGTGAATGCGTAACTTAGTACTAGCCCGACTCGGAGTCTGTTCTACCATTTGACATAACTGCGGCTGCGGAACCTACCGCCCGCTATCTTGTCACATCTCAGTAATATACAAGCGGGAAGCGTAAACTACTGTCCATATCTGTTCAGAGATCGTGTATCTGGGCGTGCTTCTTGCAACGTGCTCGTCAACTCAAACGTGTACCTCCTCTTGCTGTGGTTGGCGGAGCCAGCCATCATCCGGGTCGCATTTTATCTCCACTTGGATCATACCATCGCGTTCTGATGGACTTCTGATATCCTACTTACAGTAAACCCCCTCACCACAAACTGTCTGGTGGACATGTTGCCTATGGGGCAACTACGCAAATGAAAACGGAAAGTTGAAGCTTGAGAAATCGCGAAGGCTTGTCGCGCGCACGGACGATATTCTTACCAATACAAAGTGACGACTCTTCAAGCTTCAAGTTTAAGCACTGAGAAGCTGGGGGGTAAGTAGCGCACGCCCCTTCGACAAGTGCAGCGCTTCATGTTGTGCCCAAACGTGTCTCTCCTGGACCGGCATCGCACGCAACTCTATATCATTGTGCCTGGAGCGGTCTTGCTCGATTGGCTGTTCGACCCTATTAGCAACTCTCATAGTTGTCAGGCGCCTATTTTCGACCTATAAAGGTGTTGAGGATGGGCTCCGCAGCTGGTTTTTTCTACTTGCTGTACCCTGCGGCTACGATAGCCAGCAAGCCAGGACTCCGATGGACCGCCAGCCTGTACGATCTTCGAGTAAAAGTAAAGTCCCCTCTCTCGGCCAGCGCGTCGTTACGATCGACGCCATCGTCGACGTGATCTTCTCCTTCTCAACACCGCGCGCCATCATTTCTCTATCTCGTACATGCTGCGCTGCGCACCCTATCGCGGCCTCCTACTTCCGCGTCGCGTATAGCCCTGAGCGCTTCCTGCAGCAATTCCTCCCGGACCCTACGGACGTACGCGCGTTCCGGTCCCTCCAGGCCGAGACGGGCGTCGTGGTGTTCGGGAAGGCCGTGCGCAACTTTTTCGCGCGCACACCGCTGACAGATACGGAGATGGGCCTATTCGTGGACGAGGCGTACGCACCGCGGGTGGACAGTTTCTTGACGCGTGCGGGGTACGATGTGAAGGCACGCGGACAGGAGTTGGTGTTCTCCAAGAAGGGGGAGGACGAGGAAGTCATAAGCAAGGTCGTGCTGCGGGTTGGGCCACTTGAGTCATTCGACACTCTAGACAAGGCCCGCGACTTTCCGAAAGGTACGTACTAGTAGCGTGCTAGAGCATCGCCCGGAGGCATGAGCAAATGACGTCTAGCGGTTCCACAGAGTTCACAGACGTCCTCACGTTCGATGGCGCCTACTCTCTCTTTCCGGCTCAGTACGAAAGGCCCATTGGAGACCCCATGCTAGAAGCACTCTCCAAACTACCGCAACCGATCCCGGGGCCGGTGTATCGCAGTTTCTCAGACCGCTCCAGCTGGGTCGTCACGTTCGACCAGACAAACGTTAATCTACCCCAATTGGCATTCGGCTCGTCTTCCCCGGCCCGCGACCCTCTATACACGAGCAGCTGCGTATTCCTGCGGCCATCTGAGGAAGGCCACGGCACTGGGATATGTGGCATCGTGCTTCGCCCAAGGCTGCTCAGGCTTGCTCATGTGATGTGCTGTCCAAAACTGAGCCAATTCGTGCAGCAATTCTTGACGCGCCAAGTGCTTGCGTACCCAGAACGCGCTAGCTCGTAGTATGTTAGCTGTCCTCCCTCTCTCACGGTTGCAGGTTGCTCATCTTCAGCTGCAGCTTCGACACTGAGGTGGGACAATTCTTGCGAGTCGTCTTTGAAAGGGCAGACATCCGGGACGGGCTCGCTTCCTACTCGACAGTCTGGGCGATCATGAAGGTCTGTAGCCCATCGTCAAGGGATCTGCGCTGGAATTTACATAATCGTGTTGTGAAACTGACCAGGAAATGGTCCCTCTACCGACCGATACCCCAAGTGCAGGGCCTGCAGTGGCCACACCTAGCCAATACGAAAGAATGTCATTTCATCGTGCTAGTATAGGGTGCCAGCGTTGAGCACCACGTGTACCGATTCAGTTTTGCGTATCGACCCCGGAGACCTACAGAACTTTTCGGGTATATCCGTGGAGATTCTTTAGAACCCTTCTGGTCCAGGGCTCCATTGAGCGGGATAGTATGCAGGAGAAATCGCATGAATAATTTCGTGCCAACGCAAGGGTTGCCTATTGTGCGTAGCCTAGAACCGCGCTGAAACGCGCGCTTGGCTATATAGGCCAAGCACGCACAAGTGTGTAGTACAAAGGCGGTACTTTCCGCTCGTAAGATTGACTTCGCCGCAAGACTGAGTACAAATACACCAGGTGACCAGATGCTTGATCGAACGACACTCGTCTCCCCGATCACGGCCGCAGCGTGGTGACCTGGACGACAGTTCCGAGACCGCGCCAGCCAGTGCCGGCGCCGGCCTCCTGCGACGCTTCCTTCGGCATGTCCGAAAGCACTTTGCAGATAAAGTTGGGGTCTGTGAGCGGCATCAGGTCGTCCCGCCGCGGCAGGGCCTAGAAAGGGGAAGCGCCGGAGAGTGTTATATTAGAGAAGAGCAGGCTACGTGGGAGGAAGGGCAAGCCGTACCCGCTTGACGCGCTCGTGCGGCGCTTCCCAGCCCCGCGTCTCGCGTACGACGAGCGGAGGCGATGACACGAACGAGTGGTATACTCGCGTGTCGTGCGCGCGGAAGAGAACGTTGTCGACGCGCAGCGTGAAGCGGGAAAGGATGAAGATGCATGTCGGCATCACGCGCTACACGGTCGGTATTCGTGTTTGGAAAAGAGGCGTGATGAGGAATGAGTGACGCACCACGCGGACGAGCAGATGCGATGCGCCGTTGTCGTGTAGCTCGTCGTCGAAAAGCGGGATCTCTGCGTAGAACAGTATCGGATCGGGGCGTGAGAGCTCGGCGATGGGGATCGAGTGGTGCGTGTTGGAGGGCTCGCCAGGTGTCCACTGTGCTTTGCTCGAGCCCGCGTCGTCCAAACTCCCAGCGTAGGTCGTAGTGTAGGTCCAGTCGTAAGGCTTCGTCGCGACCATCTGCGGCAGAGGGATCTGCGAGTCAGCCCCGGTCCTGAGAAAGAGAGATACGCGTGAGGATTTAGGTCGGTGCAAAGTGCGACACTCACCGACTCTTGAGCCAAGCATCGGCATAGCCCACTTTGACGCCCCCGTCCCCGTCCTCGAGCGGACCGCTTTTTACTCCCCTGAGCGCGTCTTCTGCGCGGAATGCGTACGTCCACCCGCTCGGACGGTGTTTGATCTGTAACAAGTTGTTTCCGAACATCATCTCTGGATGCGGGATGCCCAGGGACGCCTGCAGGGCATCACACTCGGCGGCGCTTGAGATTGGACCCGTCTGGGCGGTGACGGTCCAGTCGAAGATCTGTATCGCGCGTGAGTTTGGCGATTCGGAGAGCTTGTGCTCAGGTACTGCGACGGCTGCTGCCATCACAGTGTCTCGATAGGATGAGATGTTGGCCGTCGTTTGAAGGGGGGCCGAGCGGTGTAGTGGCAAGAGAGGACAGACGCGGTTCAATCTCCGAACGTCCAAGGACTACCATGAACGACGACTCGCGTCCATCTTCGCCAAACGCGCCTCCCCAGGATCTTTGGTCGAGCATCCTTAATTCTGTGTCTTCGTCGCGCTCGATACCGGCGAAGAACGTCCTCGTCCTTGGCCAGCCTTCCACCGGCAAGAGCACACTCGTATCTGCCCTTCTCCAAAAACCACCTGCCGATGCCGGCAAGGACGAGCCACGCACAGACTACGCGTTAGGATACGACTGGGCAGATATACGCGACGAGGGAGAAGAAGGTCTGTTGTCTATTCGACCGTCCTGAACGCGTGCCTCACACTTAACTTACGCAGATATCCTTGCCCGGTTGTCCGTGTACACCGTCCCATCATCGGCTCCTTCATACACCGCCCTCGTACCGCATTTCTTGCAACCACAATCCACTATTCCACATACCGCCGTTGTGATCGTGCTGGACTGGACACGACCCTGGACCTTCCTCGAGGAGCTACACACCTGGCTCGCTTGGATCGAGCGTTGGGTCCAAGGCGACGACGCACGCGAGCTTGAGGTCACCCGCGAGGAGCATCGCGAGCGCTGTGTGTCCATTTTATCTTCGTTATTTTCTCCTTAGTCCTGACTGTGACTCCTCATTTAGGGCAGGCGCACCTGCAACATTACACTGAACCATCCGCCGAGCCGCTTCCTGCGACGTCCAGCGCTCTCCAAGGAACGATCCTCCCGTTAGGCCCGGGAACGTTCACACACAACACTGCCGGCGTGCCCATTATCGTTGCGTGCACCAAGGCAGACCTAATCGATGATAATACCGACCTTGTCGGCGCTGGCGCGTCTGGGATGGGTGGTATGGTGAAAGGGAAGGGAGGCGAATGGGAGGAGCGCACCGATGGGATCATGCAAATACTACGCACAATTTGCTTGAAGTGTGCGCGTCACTTCGTAGGCTCCCTTGTTCGTTTCTTATTCTCATGGTGTCGCAGACGGCGCAAGCCTCTTTTACACGACACCGCAACCGACGACACTCAACGTCCTGCGCCAATACGCGCTCCATGTCCTATTTGTGCCTCTAGCCCCTTCCCCCGACGGCGCGCTCGACGGCACTGCGGCGCCGGTGCGTAACCCATTCCCATTCGCCCACAAGCCGAACACGCTCGACCGCGACCGCATTGTTGTGCCCGCGGGGTGGGACAGCTGGGGAAAGATCGCGGTGCTACGCGACGGCTTTGACGCGAAAGCGTGGGGCGAGGCATGGGAGCACGATCTGTCGTCCGACGCCGGAATCGACTCGGACGGCGAGGCCAGTGCACGAAAATTGTATGCGTCCCTCGTGCAGGACCAGGGCCCCAAAGTACGCGTTCCCCTCACCCGACCCCCTTTTTTTCTCATTGAAAACAAAACGCAGCCGACCCCGCTCCCGCCCCTCAACAACCCGACGCCCGAACAAGCCTTCCTCGCGAAGAACTACGACGAGAATGCGCGGCGCGCGGATCGCGATCCGCGTGGGATCTTCCGCACCCCCACGGACGCGTCTGCGCCGCCGGCTGCCGGCCTTGTCGGGCCCTTGGGCTCGTCGTCCTTCTCGCTACCGACGGTCGAGCGTGCGCTGGCGGAGATGGAGGGCAGCAGCGCAGGCACCGCGCCTGGTGGGCTCGGGCTCGGCAAGCGCACGGGCGCGCCGACGTCGCCTATCCTTGGGAGCGCGCCGAGTCCGACGGGACAGACGCAGCACGAGGTGCTGCAGAACTTCTTCAAGAGCCTGCTGAATACCAAGGACCGCGCGGCGAGCCCTGGGACCTCGGCGGTGAGCCCGGGTGCTACGGCTGGGAAGCCGCCGACAGGGCCGAGGACGTCGGGTGGTGGCGCTGGTGGTGGTACGAGTACGAGTGGGGATTCGCAGACGGATCCGGATGCGGGCAGTGGAGCAGAGGATGGGTAGTAGTGGGGCTCGCTAATATGGTCGGGTCCGTATCGTTGGAGCTAGTGCTTATTACAGTAGTGACACCCAATGTGGGATGACCGCGTTCTTCTTGGTGGTGCCCAAACTGCACGGTAGGCTATATGCGCATGTCCCATTCATCGGACTGCATTCCATGTCTCGATGTCATTTACATCTAGGGCTATGCTGCGTTGGAAGGCTTGGGCTCAGCTTGACGGCTAATTTCGCTCGCATATGTAGAATTTGTAGCACCTGGTTCGAGACAACGGTCAAAGCAATCACCTCGCTCGTAGTGTTCCATCAAGTAGCTCACTGAGACAGACTTGAGAGTGAATGGGGAAATCCGTGGCTCAAGTGCGCTGCAAGATAAGCTACATGTAGATTGGTATCTAAGGCGCAGCCCTCTTGAGGAATGTGCAAAGACGAGAAGCGAACAAAGAGAACTGTCACGAGGGCGATGATGAAGGCGGTGCAACTTGAACGGGACAACGAAAGGGACTTGCGACGGTTGTGGGTACGAAAGGCTGGCCTGCGGGCATTGACGACGGCACACAGTGTGCCAGTGGAGGCCAGTCAGGCATGAGCAAATGGTGACATTCGAGTTTGTCAAATCCTCTACAGAGATGTGCGTGCCGCAACCTGATGCCCCCATTCCGGGCCGGATGCCGGTTTTTCCTGGTTGATGTGCTCAACGGTGACTTTGACCTCAAACTCGATGATCAAGAAACGCACAAGACCCCAACCCCGCGTCCGCGAACCTTCACCCGACCTCTCGGACTCCGCGCCCCAGAATGAAGGCGAAGCTGAACTGCCGTATGCTTGAGATATTTTTTTTTTGTTGTCGTCTCTGCCTAACGTGCACCCGAGTGCCACAGTGTCTCCGAACTCCTCGAGCTTCGAAAATTTCGTCGTGCGCGACAGGGCATCGATGCGGCCAAATTGACCAAAGGGGACGGCAAGAAGAAGCGGCGACGCAAGCCCGAGGAAGATGGGGACATGCCTGAGGGCGGGCTTCAGCCCGGTGCCCAGGTGTCCGAGGACGACTCTGACTCTGAGTGCGTTTTTTTTTTTCGTGCTTATCCAGCTCGCGCGCACTAATCACGACAATCGTCAGAGACCCAGGCGACAAAACGGCCAAGATGCGGCGTGCTGTGCGCGCTAACAACTTTACCCAGCAGACAAACGCACTCGACGTAGACAAGCACATGTATGCTCCTCCTTTTCTTTTCAGACAGTGAGGGCTCATGTTCCCATGCAGGCTGGCGTACATCGAGGAAAACATGAAGCTACGTCGTGGGCGCGCCCAGCAGTCGCCCGATGACCCCAGTGCGGACGCAGTCCCCAGTGGGAGTGCGCAAGAGGATCTTTTCAGCAATCTAGACCCGCGGTACAAGGTCGATCGTAAGCCCGGCGAGGAGGGCAGCGTCACCAACTCGCTATCGATGCTCACCGCCATACCCGAGGTCGACCTCGGCATGGAGTGCGTCTCGTCCTCTTCTCTTGTCTCCTTGCACTTATTTCCTCTGAAAAAAAAAAAAAAAACTAGCACACGTCTGCGAAATATCGAAGAGACGGAAAAGGCTAAGATCACGCTATCGCACGGTCGCTCACGTGACCGTAAACAACCTGACGACGAAGCACACCTCGTCGCGACGAGGTGTACGTTATCTTTCTCTCCCCGCGCCTCTTCTCAGCATAAACATAAGCCCATTTTTACGTACAGTCTACCGTCCGTCTTTGCGCGCCAAGTCAGATGCAGATATCATTCGCGACGCAAGACGCGAGGCGCTCGGGCTCCCACCAACTGTTGAGGAGGAAGATCGCGCACGGGGCCCGCGGATGGCAACAGATGAGATGGTGATGGAGCGGTTCAAGAAGCGCATGCGCAAATGAGGCTCATATAGGTTCGCTCTTTACGCCCCCTCCCCCCCTTTTGCTCCGCATGTATATCGTTTCCCTTGTTTTCTATGTAACTCTGGCATTTGTCTTACGCGAATCACACTCTATCTGCAATTAGAGTGAATCCAGAGACACTAGTGGGGGTTGCGCAGATGTTTCTAAGTTAGCTGGGAGGGTGACGCCGGCCACGTGAAGCATAAAAAAGGCTTCGCGGCACCGTGACAAACAAGGACAAGGCACGGGCCAGGATGTGCTAATAATACGCAGGCACCAACGCAGGCACCTGCAGGCACCGTCCTCATTGTTTCTTTCAGCCTTAAGCTTACCCAAAAGAAGAATAAAGCCTCCTACAGTAAGGTCCATCACCGGATCCTACCCTTGATCGATTCGTCGTGCAAACTCCGTTGGGAAGTAAAACCGGTGCGCGACGTTGATCCCTGGGGTCACGGTACCACACTCAGGTGCATCCCCCAAAGTGTTGAGCCCCTACTTTGCAGTATCTTTTCACACAACACTAAAGTGGCGTGTAATACTAAAGTCCGGGAAGGAGCGACTGGTCCAAGCAACCAAAAGAAAGCTACGTGCAAGGTGCTACTATGTAAAAAGAGACTGAGTGAACTAATGTGCAGATGGTAGAGTCCTGGTCTGTCCGTCATAATCAAGCCCAAACAAAACAAACAAACGAGTGACATGATTAAAGTGTGCTACGATGTGTGTCCATGAAAAGCGAAAAGTGAAAGTCATTGCGGGTATACGAATGCTTATTCTTCTACAGCAACTTGAGCTGGAGACTGATCGAAATGTCGAGTAGGAAACTGAGCACGTTCGAGAGCAGACCACCCAAGGACGAGGGCGGCGGGAGGTTATTCCGGCTCAGGATAGCCTTCAGCTTGCCAAAATCGGGCGTCCCGAGGCCCGTCACAGGATCCCAACCCTGCGAGGCCTGTCCGAAAAGATAAAAATGTCACATTGGCACGTATATCTAGGGAAAAAAAAAAAAACAAAAAAAAAAACGCACGTCGAAACCCGGAGTACCGCACCCCGGCGCGTTCCCACTCGTCACGTCATTGAAGCCGGGTACCCCCATGGAGTATAGCATCGGATTGAGGAAGCCAAGGGGGGGCTTTCCCGCGGCGAGTTGCGCGTCGTTCAGAAGAGCGACGATGCCTGCGAACGCCGGGGCGGAAGCAGATGTACCCGCGATCAACCCGGGACGACCTTGCCAGTATATCAGGAAATTGTCGGACTGGGCCGAAACATCCGGATAGGCCTATATCCGAACAATACTGGGGTCAGGTTGCCTAGAAATAGAGTGTGGGGAAAATAAACGTACGCGGCCGCGACTGCATATAAATAAGTATGAGTTGGCCCCGAACGACGGGAAAAGGAAGAACACTTACGAGTTGTACAATCCCGAGTATTTGCCATTAAGGCTTGAGATGTAACTACGGACGGCCCTATCTTGGTAAGATGGGCGCGCAAACTTTGGTTGATCATTTCAGCGTGGTGGTAATCCGAATCACGAAAGAACTCACATAGTTACTGAACCCTCCACCCGAAAACTCTGCTGCGACCTCGGGGATACGCTTCGTCCCGCCCACGGCAGTAACGCTACATGTTTACGCAGTCGTAGTGAGGAAGAAAAGAAGGGGCGGAAGGACGCCACGACGCACAATGGGCAGCTCGCTGGGAACGAAGGTAAGAACTGGGTTTGATTGTTGCCGTCGTTCGTGAAACACTGCTGGGTCTCTGGGTCGGGGTTGCCGTCGCCGACACCGAAATCACCCGATGCAAAGATGATTGACACCCCACGGCAGCCTGTACAGGTCGTTAGTTCGGCTCGGAGGATATTATTCGGTGGAAGATCTCACTGAGCTTCGCGAATTCCTTGCAAACGCGCACTGCGTAGTCTTTGGGCACTGAAAGCAAGGCAGGGCACGTCAGTTTCGATCACATTACGGGCGCGCCGTATCGATATATATAGGTATCGGCGTTTTTACCTGTCTGTTCATGTTCTCCATAGCTCGTCGAAATAGTCCGTGGGATATCCTTGTCAGAGAGGGCCAGCATAAATTGCAGCCACTAGGAAGGTCATACAGGCATCAACACATTCGTCAGATGAGGAAAGAGAGAACCTTCACCCACATCATCGTATGGTTCGTTCGTGTTGTCCGGTATCGTGGCGTCCGGGATGAAGGGTGGGCTGCCGCCGGTAGAGTAGAACGTCCCGGGTGTCGGATACGCGAGACCAAAACCGAATTGGGTGTCCAGATTGGCTTCTGGACCGGCCAATGAAGTATCTTGGGGGTTCTGACCGCCTGACAATCACACCCATAGCGATGAGTCTGAGGCAGGACCCTGAGCGTATAGGACACGCACCATTAACCAGGACGGTATTGAACGTAGAGCCGACTGCGTCTAGGCGCTCGGAAGCGTAGAAACTCTGCAAATCGGCCGCGTTCGCGAACTCACCCAGATAGCCCGTGATCCCGATCGAGTTCTTGTCCGTTGCAGCTGGCTTATACGACGCCGCGTTGTAGAGCTGAAGGAGACAAGAGACAGTGATCACATTGGTACAGTTAACCCCGAGGTGTGGATCCGTAGGCACAGGAGTGACGGGGGAGCCACCGTGTCCAGCCGGAGAGGAGGCGATAGAGACGCCGATAAGCCCGGGAAGTGAAATGCTGATGTTGTTGAAGTGGAAGGTGGCGCCCATCGCCTTGGGGTGGCCAAAGTACGTCGTGGGCTGCACGAGATCGATGTGCGCATGCAGGTTCTCCGGGAGACTGTAGTGCGTCGTACGGACGAGCACATTGCCTTCAACAGCGTGCTTCCACAAATGGAACTCCTACATGCAACATGCGGATTGCGACGTCAGAACGGAGATGGAACTTAATAGTGCCAACACGTAAAGAAAACTCACAGTGTCGAGCATCGCCTCGGCCAGCATGATGGGCACGTTGACCGAGATCCAGTCACCCGCTGGCGAGCGTCTAACCATCTCACCCGTGATGCCATACTGAGTTAACCACGCGTCGACAGCATCGACACTATGACGAGGGGGCCTGACGAGCTCCTCGACTTGCTCCTTCAGGAGATGCTGTCCATACCGCGCGTGATATGGATCGCTACTCTCGTACAGATGGCGCTCGAGCTCGTCGAAACGTGTCTGGGGTAGCGCGATGCGCAAGGGGATCGGCCGCGCGGGCGGTGCACGGCCCAGGTCGATCCAGTCCTGCGGTGGCGGGATGGACTCTTTCAGCCTCGGCGTGTTCGTGTTTGGGTGAGAAGTACCAGGAGCGGCGAGGGACGACTGAAGGACACCCAGAACCAAAGCAACGAAAACGGTCGGACAGAAAAAGAGCGAGCGCATTGCTGAGACGCAGACACGAGGACTGTCGTGCGTTGGGGAAAGAAAAAGAGGGCTGCACAGACCGGCCGCCGCGTTTTAAGTGCCAACAACCATGCCCTGTAAACGTGACGCTCAAGTTGGCTATAAATTAGTTCTGGGCAAATCCGGCCGAGTCCGTGACACATGTCAGAAGAGATCACGCAAGTGGCACGAGGCGGGCACAAGAAATGCCCGAACGTCAGGTCAAGATGTGCTTTCGGTGATAATAGACATACTGTACTGTAAGCCAAATCGCCCTTGCTGTGTGGAATTTTGAGGCCTGCTCTTGTATTCCCCGACCTAATAGATACTATATCTATGATTACAGTAAGATGCGGTCACCGAACAGACCTGGGATTCGCATAGGAGCACAGGTGGTGATTTAGTGGCCATGAATGATGCCGTCATGAGAGAAAGAGTATAATCCACATCTGTGACGTGAGATGTCCACATGAGTCTCGGCTACTTCCCGACCAATCAGCGCTTTTCAAGCTTCAAACCTCAAGGCCTCAAGATCCAAAGCTTCAATGCTTGGACGGTTAAGTGCAGAGAGCGGGGTAGATAATTAATGACGAATGGCATCAGTAACTCGAAGCGGCCAAACAAACAAGAAGAAATAAGATAGACTCGGACTGCTGGGGCTAGACCGACATATTAGATAATCGTAATATTACCGTAGTTAAACGGCTATCTGTTAATAATAGTGTGGAGAGAGCGCCATACGCTCTCCTCCCGTCCTCCAACTCTCACGCTTCCCTCATATATTGACTTCCTGCCGCACTATATTCCTACAAACTGTATCGAATTCTCGAAGAAACTCTGCTGGGGTTGAGATGAGTGAGAAGGACGGAGCACGGTGGAAGAATTACCCGGCTAAAGGCACATATACAGTACTGTCCGTTCAAGTTCCTGTGCCTTAGCTCACAACGTTAACCAGGTCCAGGGGCACCTTCCGTCTATATGTGCGCTCTTTACAAGGTAGCCATTAGCCACTAGTCACTAGACACAGGCAACTTGTGGAAGTGAGTGCTACCGTCCTGTAGTGGCTATCTTGGTAGCTATGGTGTGGCGGCATGACGGTATGATTAGCGGAGGTGGTCGACTGTAGGACTGGTATAGCTCGAACTCAATACTCAAGCTCGAACCACACCGATCGACACCGCTGTCGCGCCAACGCCAAATTTGTCACGCCAGGTTGAGTGCCAACGCCACCAAGCCTCGAGTCAAGCTCACTGTCAACAACTGGCTCATCCCGGTGCATCTTTAGAACACCTGCCATATTCCCTAATGGGTCTCCGAGTCGCCTTTACCTAATTTATGACCAGGGAAAAGGATGACCGAGGTGTCTACATACAAGACGGCTTAAGAGCAAAATAACAGCTGTACAGTTTATGCGCCTCTGCGGCTTTGGGCACAAATCTGGTAACTATTTCCCCCGGTCTACGTTCCCGACCCTTCCAAATACACAAATGGGAGTCTCAATAGCCCAGGATCAGTGCATATTATAGAAATGTGCCGGCACATCACAACTACGAACCCAACCACGAAACCCTGCCTCAGACTTTCAGCGCGATCTCTTTCAGTACCTCGAAATTAGGTGTCCCAAAACCCGTCACGGGATCCCATCCCTTCGTCGCCTAACCAGGTGTTCAGAGCCATATATACACCAGACCCAGAAGAGCGAGGAAGCACTCACGCTGAACCCAGGCGTCCCGCATCCTGGGGCGTTCCCGGCCGTGATGTCATTTAATCCTGCTCCGTTTAACGCGTATATCAGCGGGTTGAGGAAACCGAGCGAAGGCTTTCCCGCCGCGATCCGCGCGTCGTTCAGTAGGGCGACAAACGCAGCGACTGTTGGTGCCGACGCAGACGTGCCGAAAATGTGCGCTGGGCGCCCCCGGTAGATAATCCGGAAGGCATATGCCTGCGTTGAGATGTCCGGGAATGCCTGTCAAAATCACAGCCATGCGTCATCAGTTCAGAACTCTATCTCGAAAATGTGGGCCCATACACGCCCTGAGCTATTGAACAGCCCCGCGTACGTGCCTTCCGGCAGCGATTCTAAGTACTTGGTGACTGCGGCGTCTTGCCAGGACGGGCGTTCAAACTGAAGCGTGCCCGTCAGATTGGTGAGAGCGCGAGGGATGAAAGAATGCGCACATAGTTGCTGAACCCGCCTCCTGAGAAGTTAGCAGCGACTTCTGGAATTTGGATCGCGGCGCCAACTGCGGTAACACTTATACCACCCACGGAAAATACGTTACGAGCGTAAGAGAAAGAGAAGGAAATAATTCTGGCTTACTATGGACAACTTGCAGGGAAAAAGGGAATGAACCTGGTCTGATTTTTTCCATCGTTCGTGAAGCAGGTCTGTGTCGCAGGGTCGGGGTCCCCATCCCCAGCGCCCAAATCGCCTGAACTGAACAACAAGGAGACACCACGTGCGCCTATTAACCATTTTCAGTCCGTCACACAACGACGGAAAGAGAAGGGTGGAGAACCAAGTTGAGCGAATCCTCGGCACAAACGGTTCGCGTAGTCAATAGGAACTATATGCGTAAACGGGGGTGAGTCTACGAAAGGAACGTGGCGGATTAAAAGAGATCCTGACCACTTTGCTCGTCATCACCATAACTCGTAGAGATGATTTGTGGGATGCTGTTCTGCGCCAGGATGAAGTCAAGCCACTAGACGTGCAACGAGTATCAAGAATCAGCCTCGATGTAGAGAATGCGCACTCACGTCTCCATAAGGTTCGTTCGTGGCATTCAGCGTGTGCACATCTTTTATGAATGGTGCCCTTCCACCGGTCGAATAAAATGTTCCAGGAGTTGGGAATGAGATCCCAAGAGCGAATTGCACGTCTAAGTTGGCCTCAGCTCCGGCCTCTGCCAAAGTCTGGTTGTTTAGACCACCTTCAAACCAATTGGCCGATCTCTAAGTCAAATGAGGGGGCAAAGAGGCAGCACAATACACACCGTTGACGAGCACGACATCAAACGACGTGTTGACCGCTGCTGGCACTTGATCTACGTAGAACTGCTTCAAATCTGCAAAGTTAGCAAATTCTTCCAAATAGCCCGTAAGCCCAATCGCGTTCTTATCTACGGCCTGGGGGACGTAATTGACCGCGTTGTAGAGCTGTTTGAGACACGAAACCGTGATCGTCGTGTTGCAGCTCGCGTCAACTGTCACCCCCGATCCAGGCACCGTAATATTTTCGGATGAGAGTTGGAAGAAAGTAGTCCGGTGAGGATCTATGAACTGATATGTAGCGCGCTGTGCCTTGGCTCGATTGAATACCGTCGTCGGTTGGATCAGCTCGATGTGTTCGTCAAGGTGGAGGGGAAGGCTATACTGGGTTGTGCGCACGAGGGCGTCACCGTCCTCGGCGTGTTTCCACACGTGGAATTCCTAGAACCTGCATTGAGTTGCACTTCCCAATAAACCAGGCATGGTGGCAGACCGTTCCGAGCATCTTTTCCACCTGCACAACGGGCAGATTCACGGTCACCCAATCACCAGCAGGCGACTGGTGACATGTCTCCTTCTGGATGCCATGACTTTCAAGCCACTCGTGGACTGCGTCGACGCTGCTCGGATGCGGCGCCACGAGCGCTTCGACTTCCTCCTTCGATAGGTGTTTTCCATAATTTGGGTGGAACGGATCACTAATCTCTGAGAGGTGGTTCTCGAGCTCTGAGAAGCGAGGCTGGCGAAGGGCGATGCGGAGCGGAATGATGTGGGAAGACGGTGCGCGGCCTAGATTGAGCCAGTTATGTGGAGAGTCAACGATCTGGCGCAGTTTTAGATCGCCTGTAGTGCCGGCGGCGACGCTGGCCAAGGGGACCGCAAGGAGGAAAGGGAAAAGGGTGGATACGCGCATGGGGACAACTAGCTGGTGTTGCTCCAATCCCAACAGAGAGTAACGGAAGAGGTGAGAATACCATTGGGGTTATATATGTGCCGACCATAAAGATAGGGCCCCTAAAGAAAAATTAACGAAGTGCCCTCATTTCATTGGCGAAAGCGAGATATCCGATAGTACTTGCGGTTGCATCTCACTCTCTCAAAGAACAATGGCCGGTTATAAGGAAGGAACGCCAGAATATTGCCCATGGGTTGCTAAGTATTTCTCAAATCCGCAGCGGCGGGTTGAACATTTGAACCAGACAAACGACCAACTTCAAGTTCAAGTTTCCCAGAAACTTGAACAGCATTTTTCCATGAACTGCCACGAACCGAGAGATTACACAACCCCCGCTGGCACTGGCACTGGCAGGTCCCGTTTAGAAAGGACGGCTGGTCATTGGCATAGTGGCAAGCATAGTGGTGAAATATGAAAGGAGGACCGTGACTTTATCTTTGCTGAACGAGACTTGCCCTCCTGGCGCCGTGCAGTGGATGTCCCAGATGATGATTTCCCGGCCCGGCTCATAGGTCGGAAGCCAGCCAGCCTTCAGAAGACGGACAAGGGAGGGACTCCTTGAACCGCAACCACCACCAGGGTGGTTTTTACCACACCTGGGAAAGGTTGGTCCAGAAATCTAGTCACCGCACACCAACGGCCCAATGCAGGCAATCAAACACAACACTACTAGGCTATTCCATGAGAGAACTGAACCAAAACTTGCACCATATCCTAAAAAGAATATGCCTAATGAATGTTAACGAACGGCCCTGAACCAGACACAGCCACAAATGCATACAGCTGGTTCCATAACGATTGTCCCCTGGTGACCATTTTTTGGACACAACTCCGCCACCGAGATGGCACAGCTCTCGAGCAGAGCAATACAGATAACCACTTCACAACCATCGGTCAATTTGACACAACGCAACCAAGCACACGGCAAGCAATTGAAAGATCAGAATATATCAATGCTTTCCCATTAGCTTTTCTACCCAAAACAAAAACAGTAGATACAGTAAGTTCTATAGATACGAGATCATGAATAAAATAAGCGACCTTTACGGATTTATAGCTTCAAAAAAAAAAAACAAATTACAATTCCGGGTCGTGGTCTGGCATACGCGTTCACACCCCCAGAACCCAATGATCCCAGTAGTACTTCCACATAAAATTATTTTACTGGGTTCACACGGAAAGCATCACTCATGAGAAGTGTGCAGCCCATTGCTTGAGGCGATTGAGGATTGAGCCGTAGAAACGAAACTCACCTAGAGTACACCCCAGGGTGACAGATGCGTTACAAAAGTGTGCAACGTTGTGGGCAAACTTGGATGTCTGCCACCCTTTGAAGGACCCGAAAAAAGTTACTCTGCAGTAGGATATGAATTATTCTACGACCATGCGCAGGCTGAAGTGTCTATGATGTGTTATTAAAGCCACAGAAGTTTGCATTGGTTTTTGTGCAACGTGCTTGGAACGATAATATGCGCCTCTTGGGCACGAATATAGTAACTACTTTGCCAAAACGAGTCGTTGTACCCGGACCACGTTCCTGAACGATTGATCCTTCCAACAACATACACAATTGAGAGTCTTAATGCCGAGGATTAATGTGCCGGCACACCACCAGTACGAACACGAACATATAACCCTGCCTTAGGATGTCTGCGCGATCTCTTTCAGCACTTCGAAATTAGGTGTCCCGCAACCTGTCAGGGGATCCCATCCCTCCGTCGCCTAACCAGATGTTCAGAGCCATGTGTGTACCATACCCAGAAGAGCGAGGAAGCACTCACGTTGAAACCAGGCGTCCCGCATCCCGGGGCATTCCCGGTCGTGATGTCATTGAATCCTGTACCGTTCATCGAGTATATCAGCGGGTTGAGGAAGCCGAGTGGGTTCCTGCCCGCCGCGATTCGCGCGTCGTTCAGCAGGGCGACAATCCCAGCGATTGTTGGCGCCGACGCAGATGTGCCGTGAATGTGCGCTGGGCGCCCCCGGTAGATAATCCGGAAGGAATTTGCTTGCGCTGAGATGTCCGGGAATGCCTGTCAAAATCACAGTCATGCGTCATCAGTTCAGAACTCTATCTCGAAAATGTGGGCCCATACACGTCCTGAGCTATTGAACAGCCCCGCGTACGTGCCTTCCGGCAGCGATTCTAAGTACTTGGTGACTGCAGCGTCTTGCCAGGACGGGCGTTCAAACTGGAGTGCGGCCGTCAGATTGGTGAGAGCGCGAGGGATGAAATAATGCGCACATAGTTGCTGAACCCGCCTCCTGAAACGTTAGAAGCAACTTCTGGAATTTGGATCGTGCCACCAACCGCGGTAACACTTATACCACCCACGGAAAATACGTTACGAGCGTAAGAGAAACAGAAGGAAATAATTCTGGCTTACTACGGGCAACTTGCGGGAAAAACGGGAATGAACCTGGTCTGGTTTTTGCCGTCGTTCGTGAAGCAGGTCTGTGTCGCAGGGTCGGGATTCCCATCCCCAACTCCCGAATCGCCTGAACTGAACAACATGGAGATACCACGTACGGCTATTAGCTATTTTAAGCCCATCATACAACGACAGAAAGAGAAGGTGGAGAACCAAGTTGAGCGAAGCCTCGGCACAAACGGTTCGCGTAGTCAATGGGAACTATATACATAAACGGGGGTGAGCCTACGAAAGGAATGAGACGAACCAAAAGAGATCCTGACCACTTTGCTCGTCATCACCATAACTCGTAGAGATGACTGATGGGATTGTATCCTGAGCCAGAATAAAGTCAAGCCACTAGACGTGCAACTTGTATCAGGAATCAGCCCCGGTGTAGGGAATGCGCACTCACGTCTCCATAAGGTTCGTTCGTAGTAGTCGACATATGCGCATCTTTTATGAATGGTGCCCTTCCACCGGTCGAATAAAATATTCCAGGAGTTGGGAAAGAGACGCCAAGAGCGAATTGCACGTCTAAGTTGGCCTCAGCTCCAGCCATATCCAAAACCTGGTTATTTAGACCACCTCCAAACCAGTTAGCCTAAGTTGAAAGAGGTGGCGAAGAGGCAGCACAATACACACCGTTGACGAGCACGACATCAAATGACGTGTTGACCGCTGCTGGTACTTGATCTACGTAGAACTGCTTCAAATCTGCAAAGTTAGCAAATTGCTCCTTATAGCCTGTGAGCGCAATCGAGTTATTATCTGCGGACTGGGGGACGTAATTGACCGCGTTGTAAAGCTGTTTGAGACATGAAACCGTGATCGTCGTGTTGCAGCTCGCGTCAACTGTCACCCCCGATCCAGGCACGGTAATCTTTTCGGATGAGACTTGGGAGGGAGCAGCCGGGTCAGGATCTACGAAATGGTATATAGTGCGCTGTGCCTTGGCTCGATTGAATACCGTCGTCGGTTGGATCAGCTCGATGTGTTCGTCAAGGTGGTGGGGAAGGCTATACTGGGTTGTGCGCACGAGGGCGTCACCGTCCTCGGCGTGCTTCCACACGCGGAATTCCTAGAACCTGCATTTAGTTGGACTTCCCAATAAATCAGGCATGGTGGCAGACCGTTCCGAGCATCTTTTCCACCTGCATAACGGGCAGATTCACGGTCACACAATCGCCCGCAGGCGACTGGTGACACGCCTCCTTCTGGACGCCATGACTTTCTAGCCACCCGTGGACCGCGTCGACGCTGCTCGGATGCGGTGCCACGAGCGCTTCTACTTCCTCCTTCGATAGGTGTTTTCCATAATTTGGGTGGAACGGGTCACTACTCTCTGAGAGGTGGTGCTCGAGCTCGGAGAAGCGAGGCTGGCGAAGGGCGATGCGGAGCGGAATGATGTGGGAAGACGGTGCGCGGCCTAGATTGAGCCAGTTATGTGGAGAGTCAACGGTCTGGCGCAATTTGAGAGCGCCTGTAGTACCGGAGGCGACGCTGGCCAAAGCGAGGGCAATAAGGAAACGGAAAAGAGTGGATACGCGCATGGGGACAACCAGCTGGTGTTGCTTAAATTCCAACAGAGAGCAATGGAAGAGGTGAGAATGCTATCGGGGTTATATGTGCCGACCATAAAGATAGGACCATAAAGGAGAATTAACGCAATGCCCTCGTTCCATTGGCGGAAGCAAGGTAGTAATTGTGATTGCATCTCACCCTCTCAAAGAACGCCAGAATATTGTTCGCGGGTTGCTAAGTGTTTTCCGAATCCGCCGCGGCGGGTTGAACAGTGAACGAGTCAAACGACCAACTTTCCCCAGAAACTTGAACAGCATTTTCCATGAGCTGCCACGAACCAAGAAATGTCATCTCCCCGGTGGCACTGGCACTGGGAGGCCCAGTCTAGAAAGGACAGCTGGTCATTGGCATAGTGGCAAGCATATAGTGAATGTACAAGGAGGACCGTGACTTTATCTTAGCTGAACGAGACTTGTCCTCCTGGTGCAAGGTGCTGCAGCAGTGCCTTGGAGCAGTCCCATCAATTGGAGCAATGAATTCGGGCCTGTTCGGCGCACCTGTTGCCCCGCGTTGCACTTGCCAAAAAAAAAGGTGGGTGCGCTGGGGGCAAACTTGCAGTTCGGTGCGCGTTGCTCCGAGGGTTGGCAATGAAACTCCTTGGAACAGCCCTATCAAATCGGAGCAATGATTCGGGCATGTCCGGCGCACCCGTTACCCCGCGGCGGCACCTGCCCAAAAAAATATGGGCCTGTTTGGCGCAGCCGTTGCCCCACGGGGCGCTTGCCCAAAAACATAAGCTGCCCGAGGCAAACTTGCTGTTCGGTGCACGGTGCTCCGAGGGGTTGGCAACGAGACTCCTTGGAGAGGCCCCATCAAATTGGAGCAACGAAAATACCTATTTATCTCTTTCGATTCTCTACCCCAACGCTACCCGAAGCGTGACTGTGACCACAAAAATTATTTTTGCTCCAGAATATGCGCACAAGTCCTTTATGTAGTTTCTCTTTTGGGGTCGAGAGGCATTTGGAGATTCGGAGTAGACAATTTGTCGCTCCATGGGAACTCATAGCATCATCCGGGGTTATTTTTGCGACCTGCGGCTAGACTCTTTTTGCCAGACTAACCTACAGTACACGCCACGAAAGGAGACACGGACACGGACACACAGCTCTCAAGATCTCGGCTTCAACCTCCACCTTTCTATAACCAACAGAGTTGATGTCCAGTTTTACTTTTATAAAGCTGATCTTGAGACTCTCGAACATCAAACACAACATGCGAATGATGGGGCCAACCGACCCTGATTTTCACACTATGGGCTCGCATGTCGATCGCCTTCTCCACGACCATCTGTCATATAATACTGTCAGTGTGTATTCGAAGGGCTATCGTGTCCACCGAAGTACCTGCATCATCCGCAGCGTTTCACCCACCCGATTGCAGTACAGTCTCGCTTGCCTGACGCGAGTAAGTAGGTATTTTTCTTCGAAGCCATATCTGAGGTCTCCAGAGCTATTGAAGACATCAGGGTACATCGTCACACCAAAAGGAGGGCCACCTACTACGCGAGCAAACTCTGAACCAAGACGCGATCATACGGGTTCATCTTGGCTTGATGCCCTTCGAACAACGCTTGAGCTTGTTGTAGCTGTCGATCGCTATGCTCCACCTGCTTTGCGGGTTCCAAAACATGGAAGGTGGGGAGGGTCATGGTCATGGACGAAGACTTGCAGTTCGGGAGGAGGAACTGGGATTCTAGAGTGAATTGGACGCCCTATATATGTGCACGGGGACCGTTCCAGCGGTCGTGCTAAGAGGCTGTAATATTGCATTGCCTTAAACCGGATATGAAGGTTGACACGCAGATGGCTCCGTGCCATGGTGCCGACTCCCACAAGGCAAGGTAGGGGCGCTTTTACAACCTGTCGACAAATTTGTTTGGCTTCTTTTGGCGAGTCTAAGCTTTCAGATTGGAGGAATGGGCGTCTTCCTTCTAATTTGACGCACCTGCAGTGAGGCAGTGTCTTGGGCAGTGCCACTTGCAGCGCTTACAATACCGGGAGTAGTTAGATACGGGTGGCCCGGGCCGGAGGTATGAACTACCAAGCCGTGATTGTAGGTTTGAGGACGTACTAATTCTGAATGGAGCATGGGGGTAAACCCTCCGAAGCCTCGACACAAGGACCAACCCGAAGCCGAGTGTGGGTGAAGTTGTGAAGCCTAGTCCTGCAGTTGTCCGGAAGCCGGGCTGAGTGAATGCCAATTGCCCTCTACACGCTCTCAACGTTCGTATTCAGTCCTATGAAGTAGGGCTTGGAGGATAGTACTCCGAATAACAAGGACCAAGATAAATGTGAGGACATTGTAAGGCCAACACTGCAGGGCCATGTAAATTGATATTAAAAACGCGGTAATACAGAGAACATGATCGTGGCGATGCAGCCCATACCATGTCTAGCTAGTACTCGTGCATGCTCTACACGAAGATTCGGCCTGGTACTAATATTAGTAGAGGCCTCATGGTTTGTTATGGTGGACGTGAGGGGAAAGCACCAGTCATATCATGTCCTGGTTCGATCACAATGAGAATGGCAAGACCATCGGTGGTTCGGCGTTGTACCAGATGTTGTTGGTGTATATCCGCACAGTTAGCGACAAATGTCAAGCACTAGGTTCACTAACAAACAGGGTTGAGAATGGTCCATGCACAGAGACGTAATTGTTGACCTGTTCTGCTGGCTCCAAGGCCGTCTTGGGATAAATAAAACCGCGACAGGACAATAGAGTGGGATGGGAAGTAGGAAAATGCATTGCAGTATATTGTAACAGACGACAAACACCCACTTTGATCAGGACAATGACTATCGGAACGCCGTGATTGCTATCCTCGTTCTCTCGCATTCCATCGAAGAAAATTGCTGTGAACATGCGGGCTCGGTTCTTGCGATAGTCCTACAAGATTTCTGTAGTATAAATGTCGCAAGGGGTCTATTCGACAAGATAGAGGAACGTTGCTCGATGGGGGTTGCTTCGTGGAGTGAGGCAGAGCACAGGCCCACTAGCAGCTGGTCATCGCCACTGGCACTACACGATGGGCTAAGGGCGTATAGCCACGGATAATGACATGCGCTATTAACACATGAGGCCTACATGAGGTATCAGCGACGATATGGCGTGGAAGACTAGTGTGTAACTCAACAATTTGTGGAGCGATGATGCGTCGGAACTACTAGTAGTAGGGACCTGAAAAAGAGGTTCACTTTGCCAGTTGCGGGGATACCAGGGTTGGATGGTTCCTGCTCCTCACTGCAGCTACAGTTAAACTCTGACTCTTCCCCTAGACATAGACCTTGAAAAGTTATCCCATAGGATTAATGTAATTGAAGAAAATGACAATCTAGTGTAGGGACGGGAAAGCTGTCGCGGCGAGAGAATCTTGTGGCCGCCATTAAGGTAACATATAATTATGTAATCATTTGCGCCACTCGGGAGGCAAACGGCGACCGGGCGGCCATACTATACGTGACTGTACTAGTAAACGGCTTGCCTCCAGCTCACAGCAAGGCTCACAACAATTGGTATATGGTAGCAGATGTGCTTCTACGATGTGCTACTGGTGTGGCTACCTGGATATCGCCATCGCCACTGGCATGGGGGGTCATTTGGAAAAACAAGGGTTCCATACTGTAGTCCCTACTAGGTTCTCGCCATCAAGCTTTCGCGCCAGACTAAGTCGACATTTGACGATGGAGCTTGTTCCTAAATTCCGTACTCATCGACTCATCGCCCGAATGGTGGACTCAATAGGCGAGAACTCTGAGTTGGACACTGTGGGCCCGCACGTCGACCGCCTTTGCGACGGCCACCTTCCGTGAGACAATATCAGCACAGATTTGAGGTTCTACTGTGTCAACCACAGTACCTGGATCATTTGTAACGTATTATCCACCCAACTGCAGTATAGTCTCGCCTGCTTGATCCGAGTAGCTAGGTACTTGGCTTCCCAGTCATATCTAAGATCTCCGGAGCTTTTGAAGGATCCTCTTTATCAGGGAACATCGTCGATGATCAAAGGAAGTTGGCATACTATGTTAACAAATCCCGAGCTAAATCGCGGTCCTGCGGGCTCATAACTGCCTGATAACCCTCATATAACGCTTGAGCATGTTGTAGTTGACGGTCGCTATGTTCCACCTGTTTTGCGGGGCCCGTGACATGCAAGTCAGAAAAGGCTATAATTGTGGACAAATATTTTTGGTATGTGGTGGACGAGATTTTGGAGTGGACTACGTCGGGAAACACTGTGTAAGAGTGCATGGGTCAATGTCAGTGTTGGTGCGGCAGTCAGTGGTGCTGGGTACGGGGCTGTTGTAGGTGTGATAAATGAAGCAGGGTATCTGATCAGGCGTTCAGTGTCTTCCGGAAAGAGGGTCGGGTGGCATTGACAGGTTCCATTCCATCACAGGACGGACATGCGGCTTGCACTGTACTCGTACAAACGCTGGCGCACACAGGTCGGAAAGCTCCTTCAGTACACTATCGACCGATGTTGTTGCAGTATCGTACACTAGTACAATACGACGCCCAACCAGGTCACCCATACATTCGTGACCGGTGTTCAACCTCATATGCCCGCCTGATGATCGACAATCGGTCGAAGTTCATATCGAGCTCCGATGTCCCTAATACCCAATTCGTATGGTATCTAAACGCGCGGCATGGTTGAGGACAAATCTAGGCGGGTGGAGAAACGTGGTGATATGTAGCTAAACGCAATGGCGAGGGCGTGGGAAAAGTCTGTGGAATAAAGCGACAGGTGCGGAAAAATAGGTAATGTCATATATGAGCACAGTAGTTTCCCGAAGTGAGACGAAAGAGCTGGAGACGGAGGCGTGAGGGGTTTAAGTGAGCGGGGAAGGGTATAAATGAGCGGGTCTCCAGATAACACGAGATACTACACGTGATCTTCCTGCCTTTCGCTCTCGCTTAGGCATCTGAGTCATAGCCGGCAGGGACGTTTGGGTTTGGGTCCGTGGGAGTAGAGAGGCGATGAGAAGAGACGGTGCACCGGGGATAGGAAGACGTTTTCTGAAGGGCGGGGTCGAGATCGTCCGTGAAGGCCGAAAATGCAAAGGACCGGGATTCTGTACCCTGATGCAAAGTGACGTAAGTGGAACGAATGTGGGAAAGGATAAACATCGCATTTGATCGGACGACGGTATGCCGGCGCTGGTCATGCATCGAGGCTACGAGCTGATTCCAAATGTCGCAAAATTCGTGCCGCAGCCCAAGAGCGGCGTTTTCTACTTCCAGTCGGCGCACCGCGCCCAGAGTATGGCCAAAAATTGTTCGTGCGGATGGGTCGTTACAATCAGGGTGGACGGTATTTAGTTCCCGTGCGAGCTGAATGAGGTTACGGAGTCGTTTGCTGTCGGGCTGTTCGCTATATTCGGCGAAGCTGTCCTCCGACCAATTCAACCTTCGCTGGATTATCCCGGCCCAGCGCTCGTCTGTGTGATGATGATCTCCTAGGCGGTTGATGGCAACTGCGACTATACATCTTGCAAGGAAGCGAACGTCCGGATCGTCGTCGTCGGTGTGCTGATCCGCAAGGAGAATGAAGTCGATGCACGTGAAAACGGTAGAGTCAACGAAGCCGAGAGCGTGATAGAAGGTGCGCTGGAGTAGGTAAGAATCAGCCTGGATCGCCTTGAGGGAAATGCTAATTCGCTGCAGCCTTGTCGTCTCTGAGACGAGATCAGAAGAGAACGAATGATCTATGAATGCGAGAATCGCCTGAGGTAGTCTGTCCGTATTCGACTCTCGGAGAACCTCTGTTGGATTTTGTACCCGTGTTGACTTATAGAAACTAGGGATTCCCGCTAGAAACTGCTCCATCTCTTGCTCTCGATTCAGAGAAGCAAGAAGCGCCGATATCGCCCAGCTATCAAGCGCCGAGGTACGAGTTTCGGCAAGCTTCTCAATCTCTGTCACTGTATAGACCAATGTCAGCCAGCCACTGTCAGCGGGAGTATTGGTTCCATGATGTAGGTTATCGACACTACTGCGACGGGTGACGGTTCTGAAAAGTGACAGTGCTAGCGAGGGGATTTTTCTTAAAGAGAGGAGGAGCCCCGAAAACGGGGTTGAGAATAGGCTATGGGGATAAAAGTACGGTGCCAAGCTGAACCATAGATATAGAAATACGAGAGGGATTATGCACAAAATGACAGACGCGAGAACGAAGGAATTACCGCTGGAGATTAACACAATGAGCCCGAAGAGGAAGAAAAAGATGGACTGATGCAAGAGGGCGTGCAAGATGTGGACAGTGTTCTGAAGAACCGCCAGAGATCCCTGCTGCCATATGAATGCTCGAAGACGCGCATTTTTGTGTGGACTGTACAGTGACTGAGTCATGACCAAGTATCGGCGTACCCATTCTTGGATCAGGGTCGCGAACACGGCAGTAGCAAGGCTCAGTATCAAGCTCGCAAACCATAACATGTGCGTCCCCGTGGGTGCGGAGGCTGTCTTGGGAGGTGGTGGTGGTGGTGTGCCGGAACTATTTGAACTGGCCACCTGGAATTGGTAAAGCTGGGAAAGGTAGAAGGCTGAGACGTCTTGAGAGCTTGTTTGAGAACTTAAATAAGACTGTGACAGAAATCCCGCAACAGTGGCTGAGAGCAAACCACTCTGTCGGAGTCATAAAGTGATCTAGTGAGCCCCGAGATATTCGTAGGGCGGAAAGACGACGCTAACTCACAAGGAGTATGACGCCGTTTGCATCCTCCCTCCAATTCTCGGCCAACTTCCGGTCACGCTCAACCGCCATTTCATTGTACATGGAAAATAACGCATCAGATCCATCGGTGAAATCGGAAATTGCTTGCAACGATGGGTTTAGGTCCTGGTTTAGCAGAGGTAAATATTGCGAAGCGCCTGAAGCAATTAAGCGATTGCAGGTTAACATCGAGATGGTAGCCAAGGTGAAATGAGGACTCTCACCAGTAACAGTTGCTTTGTTGGACATGGGACGGGAAGGGGGGAAGGAGATTTGTTCAATATCCAGAGACATTGTAAGTGGAAGCTAAGGGAGAGGACCCCCGAAGCAAAGGGGAGGAGGACAGGCCACCGCCCACACGCATGCGTGTGGAAATATAATTAACACTTTATTGCACATACCCCAAAGGATACGGGAATAGCCAACGCGCTGCGGTTTGCGCTCATGGGTACGCCACGGCCTAAGGGAGATAAACGAGAGATTGCAGCAAATGACGCTCACGCTGGCGCAACACCGGATATACGTTAAACCTATTCGAGATGGCCGCGTGCTTGAAGCCCTGATTCCCCTGACGCCCAATGCCTCATAAACCTTGAATGTGCGGTTCCAGTCCAAATTGTTGAGCTCAACACAACCCGGACCCCCGTGACTTGCGCGAGCAATTTGGGTTGGCGCTCGCGGCAATCACCGACATCCATGTCCGCAGCGCCCCAGTCTCGCCACAAGTTGCCATGATCCCCCCGCCATGTGTATTTACGCATATTGATGGGGGAGGGCCACGTGAGCGGTTACCTGATTACAGCGGAGATCCAGGATGTTGTCATGGCTGATAGAATACTTGCTAAGAGAGGCACTACTGTATAGCAAAGTCACACTGCCTCACCCCTATCACGTCTGCTCCATTTCGTTTCATTAGCGGGCATGCGCTATCAGGGCCTACAAAGCGAGGTTTCGGCGGGTTGGGCCAACGACCTCGGCCTTGGACTTATCTAATCTTGGAGGGTTTGTAGACAGTAATACCTCTTCCAAGAGGCCCTGACCGTTTTTTTTTTTTTTTTTTTTTTTTTTGAATCCATTTTTGTGCGCCTGAGGGAATAGTACCAGGCCCTGACCGTAGCACTGTGTCCCCTACTAAGCCGAAATTGCTGGACTAGGGAGAGCGAG